>JAPDSC010098068.1:115627-130021 GCA_026290005.1 Latrodectus geometricus | reverse complement strand
TATATATATATATATATATATATATATATATATATATATATATAAAGTTAATGATAGAGCAGGGAAATTATACAACCCGATAATCACCTTTAAGAGGAATGAATGCAGATAATACAAATAAATTAGGATTAACAATAACATTCGATTTTAATAAAATGCTGAAGTTAGAAATCTTAGTCTGTTGTTTTGAGAAAATTTACATTTAATAAAACTATAATAAATCAATAGTCAGCTTTACCAATACAATTATTTAATTTATCACTTTTAGAAAATTTTATAAAATATTCAAATTTGTAATAAAAATTAATACAAAGTTTAAGTTTCTTATGAATTTTGTATTGATTTTTTTAAACAATTGGTTGCCATTGAATGTTATATCTATATAGCCATATAAAGATTAAAGATATATAACTCAAAACAAAGCAAGAAGAGCAAATTTCGCTAATTGTTAATCATTTAGCTTTTTTTTCATATTATATAGCACATTTTTAATACTGTATTAGTATATTTTCATTCTATGTAAAATTCGAAATATTTCTTAAGTATCGGAAAATATCTTTTTTGTATTCTACTGTAAAATTATATATACATATAAATGTTTAAGATAATAATTAATTATTTAATTTTATGTGGAAAATTAGTCCCTTAAAGCAAGACTAAAATAACTAGTTTATCAGGAGTTATGTAAATTGAATTTCTTTTTTTAAAATTCAAAATAACTTCTTGAAAACAATAGAAGAAAATTAGAATTATAAAAATTATAATACAAAATAACATTGAAACATGAAAACATGAGGTAACGAATAGTCCTAACTTAGATCTTTAATACTTAAGAATTATCCTAACTTTACAATTTTCTGCATTAAATATTCCTATTAATGATATTATTTGATATGTACATGTGTAATACATATTAACTCATATCTTCTGTCTTTGAAATGAAAGCAATTTTGTTGCTCATAATATAATAATCTAACAGTAATTTCATTTTATAAATAGTATAGTCATGGGGAATTTCAAAACACTTCTAAGGCATTGATACTGATAGATTGAAAAGATGTATAAAATTTCTGGATGAGTATTGTTTGTAAAATGGCGTGATGCATTTGACAGATGATATTTGGTGTCAGAAAAGTTGTTAGAGAGTTTAGACTAGAATATGAATCAATTTATGAAAATTGAATTAAAAAATAAACGTTACATTAGTAGATTTAAGAAAAAGCAAATATCCCCGCGTAAAATATAGGAGCTAAGCATTTGAAACCATCTATGCAAACATAATAGAAAATTTCTGATGAAATTTAAAAAAAATTTAAAATATTAATTCTAAAATCTAAATAGGTTAAAAATGCGGAGCAATGCAATTTTTATCAGTACAATTGGACAAAAACTGAAAGAAAGGAAGCCAGGAAGTTTAGATGTGAAAAGAAATCCCGTAATTAGTACTACTTATAGAGAAAGAAGCTTTAATTTAAAAATATATAAATTAAGTTTTCATTAAAAGTCAAAAAATTAAGTGTACTTAACAAAGTGTGCTCATACTCAATGAAAATAACTCATGTTATACGAAGAGTCCAGATAAACTCTTTTCCAACATGTTGATTACATGGTCCTTAAATATGTTACATTTTAGCTATTCTTTTTTTTTATCATATTAAGTACACCAGCAAAAGGCTCTTTATTTAGTTCAGATGTGAGATTTTCAGCAGTCAATGTAAAGACATTGGTTCAAATGTTAGGATGGGAGAAAAAATTGGTTCAAGCTTACTAAGATGCACCAAATGTATTCCTGAGAATATGAGAACATAGATGTATCCCTCTCATTCTCCCAATGGAATTTCAATTTGCATTCTCATAAGTGTAAACTTGTGTAAGTACTTAATATACAAATGCAGTGTACATGTCTTTAATAATTTGAGCATCTATCAAAGAACTTGAGGTTAAACTTTTGGTAATATTAAAATGTACAGGAGAATTGGTGTGTATGCGTCGATTGCAAGCATAGATAAAAATATTATTAAAATAACACAATATATGGGAGTAGAATGTATAAATTGAATTCTAAAAAGAAATGATTATGCAAATAGAAATAATACGAATTATTAAATGATTAGGTAAGTTATATAAAATCTAAAGTTAAATTTTTTAAATATATAAATATTGTAGTATGTTATGCTTTGTAATTTGTTTTTTAAAATATCTGTTTTACCTCATCAATTAAATATAATAAATAATGATAAATTTGCATGTTTAATGTTAATTCAGAGAACGATTGCAAAGTTGAAATGTTTTACAAAATGTAAAATACTGAAATCACTTTGGATAAGTAAGAAGTACATAATTTGTATTTTTGATTGGCTTTATTCTTCTTGTATTTATTTAGTTAATTTATTACTGTTATTTTTTCTGATAACATTCATTTCATTAAATAATGTGCATGTTTCCATTTATTTAATGCAGCTAAAATATTTATGGTGAAATTCCCTCACTTTTTCTAAACTATAAAAAACGTCGTAACTGAATGAATACTTTACCACGTTTGAAGATCTAAAAGAAACAGATTCTATTATTTTTGAGATATATATGCTACTAAATAAAAAAAATGTCCTTCATTTTGGAAGTAAAATAAAAGCAAATATATCAGTCCAAGAAAATCAGGGGAGGGAGACGTAGTCGAAATTCTATCCAGCTCGTGGGTGGGAAGAAAAAAATAATAAGAAAGAATATGAAATGTTTATACGGTACAAAAATCCTGCGCTGTCCATCACACACAAAAGATGGGAGGGAAAAATGGAGAATGTGAGAGGTAAAAAAAAGGGAAAAGAATCTCGAGGATGTATCGAAAGATCCCTGCAGGCCTGTCGGACATGAAGACTTTCGGATGCAGGACAGTCCCAATCCTCCATATAAATAAAAAGTCATGTTTCACAATGCGCAACATCTTGGCGGGAGTTGGAGGAAGAAATATACGACCCAGCATAATCCTATCTATCATAGTTGCCTGGGGTGAGAACACCTTCGATGACTGCCCGGGTTTGTGTTTACGGGTGTAGATTTCGGGCAAGAGATCAACGCCTACCTCTGGGCTGCAGCGAGGCAGGACGCCATTGCAGGGCACCTCACTCTCTCAAATAATAACATCATAGATATAAATGTACCACAATGCTTACACCAAATATATAAAACATCTCACATATAATTAATTAATATTTAACTTTAAGTATCTTTTTTACGAATTTTTCAATACATAATATAAATACATATTGTATATATATATATATATATATACAATATGTAATTATATTATGTATTGTAAAAATAAAATTCGTAAAAAAGATTCTTAAAGTTAAATATTAATTAATTATATGTGAGATGTTTTATATATATATATATATCTAACAGGGATCTAACTATTATAAGGATGTATTATTCAAGTATGAAACATATTTTATATACTATTATTTTTCAAAGCTTGTCTAAGTAACTGTTTTTACCCTATTTCACAAGTACAGTTTTTGCAAAAGCTAAATAAAATATATTAATGTAATTAAATCTCTATAAATTATTATTGCACTTTTGTTGTTAAAATTTCGCTTAATATTCAGTACAAAATGCTAGGATTTTTCTACATAAAGGTGTATTTTCCTTTAAAATTAAGGTTAATACTAAATATTTAGATTTCTTCTAAAAGTGTTTCAGTGAAAATTACTAATGAAAATGGAAAAAAAAAATTTTTTTTTGTTCCCTATATAATCTACAATTATCTTAAATTTGAATTGGTAGATATCATTTGGAGTTTTGAAAGTAATATAAATATATTTACATATTTGTAAATTAGTAACCTTCATATGAATTATATTCAATGCATTTCGAATAAGCAATTTTATTTTTATAAATTTAAGAAAAAATAAAGTTGAAAGAGAATGATGCAAATATATAGTATAAAGCTGATTTCCCCCAAATGATATCCCATCAAAAATATAATACAAAATATTTATTTGTTTATAATTTTGTTCAAAACTTAATAAAATTTCTTTATTAATACAGCATTTTCTGGTGATTATAACGAAGCACATTTAAAAATAGTTTTAAATATATATATAACTGATTTTAATGAAACACCTACATTATATTAAATATATTATTAATGCAATTAATTCTACGCTGAATTACGTTTATTTATACCAATATTTATTTATAATTCACATTTCTATATTGAAAAAATTAATTTAAATATACCAAAACAAATGTACTTTCATTTTATGATTTGGACAAAAGTTTACAATGAAATTTGTATGAAAGTCTCGATTTGGAAAATACATTTAACAATTCAAGAATAGAAGCAATAATATTTTTAAAAATATCATAAGTTAATACCATAATATGTTAATAAAATTAAAATGAAATTTTTGCATAATTTTTCCTTAATATAAAGTTCAAGAAATTTTGTGCTTTAAATTATAAACAGGAAATAAACTGAATCATTACGAATAAACATGCATATTCAAAAGTAGAAAACACATTTATTTATATTGTTCGTAGACAAGTAAACAGAATCTGATTAACATTAAGCACATATATTTATATCTGCATTTATAAAAATATCAATTTATTATCTGATAAAAAGTTAGGAATGTTATATAGATTTATTTAAATATTCCACATTGAAATTTCATTCATTTATATTCAAACATATTGAATAAAAATGCAGTAATCAAAAATTGTACAATTTGTAATTTTATCATATCACTATAAAAATATTAGCTGAAGGTATTACAATAAGTATTTTTTTTTTATCAAATTGGAAATGAACTACATTGGTATTCAAAATAATAATAATAAAAAAATGCGTTAAAAACTTAGAAGAAGAAAAATAATTGTTATTAAATATAGATTTCTTGAAATATTTAGTAGTTACATGTATTCTAAAGTACTATCTAAATTATAGAATGATTAGCTTCCATTGCAGTTACATTTTAAAAAAAGTTGGCACAACTAGTTTTAAAAGTTATTTACTAATTAAAAAGTGCGATGTTAAGAAAAAAATGTTTGATATGTCTAAAAATAAATTATTGAAGAACGAAACTTGAATTTGAAGTATTGGGTGCTATTCTGTAACTCTTTGTCCAAAATGAATCAAACTGTGACCAAAAAAGGAGGTTGTCCAAAAGCCGAGGACGAAGAGCATGCTACTTTAGGTACAACTGCTCTTCCCATTTCTTACACCTTGGGAAATATCTCCAAATGGGATTCTGTGTTCCTTCATAAATTTCTAGATGCCAATGCTTTATGGGCATTGACAGCCATATCTACAGCCAGAAGCAGAGTTGCCCCTTAATCTGGCTCAGATCGTCCGGGGAATCCATTGATTCCTGGAATCCATTTGAGTGCACTTTACACACTTTACACCTTTTACGATTCTTGCCTGGTTGGATTACCGCTTACTAGTAACCAGCGATATATCGCTGGATGATAGATAAGAACGATGAAATGGGACATCCATTGTTCTTATCTATCAGAGAAGAGGAGGTGGATTCATGGTGGTAAGGGCTTATGCCTTTTGATTCCTTCAATGCGACTGTATTTTATTTCTACTGTCTGAGTAAGTTTCGAAGAAATGCTGAAACTCACTTAGTATTTTTGTTTCTCTGCTTTGGAATGATGTTATTTGCGCCAGATATAATTTGGTATTTATTTTAAAATTCTTTTTTACTTTTTTAAAATGTTCAGTGATTTTTTTTCTGATGAAGAATCAAAATGCATCATTTATTACAAATTTCTTCGAAATTATTCTTCACCAGTGTTAAGACATTTTTTTCTTAAATAAAAGATAAATTATCATTTATAACATCAAATTCTTGAATGTCCGAATATTATGAATGTAAAGCTTGCAATTTTAATATAATATTAAGAATGCAAAATTTACATTCGTAGTGTTTTATAATGCCATTTTATTAAGATATAACACAAAATTAAGATGTAACTTAAAAAATTTTTGCAATATCATAATATTTTATTGGTGATTGGAATAGTTAAATAGTCCTGAATTTAACGAATCAAGAATTGATGGACATACTTTGTTCTGAGATGTCTCATAATACATTTTCATCATTAAGAATATTGATACCTACTAATAAGCAAGAATCATTAAAATTATTAAACTTCAGCTTTCATACATTAATCTATTGATTGTTAGTAAACAGCATTCGTTTAAAATATTAATTTTATACTCAGAAATATTATGAATATAAATTTTGTATATTAATTAGGTGTATTAAATAAATCGAAAAATGCATAATTATGTTCATTAATTAAATTTTTTGCTGTGATATTTCTTTCAATTTATTACGCATTAATATTTATCAATACCTCTTAATTGAAATATTGTAGAACTATCTCTGATGATTGCTAGTGTGCATTGAAATATTTTATTTCAAATCTAATTACAATCAAGGCCAAACAACGAATCACACAAATTTTAAAAAGAATGTTATTTTTATATATTTTTAAATTTTAAATTTAGGGATGGAAGAATAAAATGAATTTGGAAATTGTTTTCATCGCAAACTGTTAAACGTTTTTATCACTGCCCATTAAAGTTTAGCTTCTAAATATAAACAAAAAATGGATTTAAATGTTAAATAATGGATTCATTCTTCATAAAATGAATATTTCTTACTTTCAGTCTTACAAAATAATTGCCATATTCAATACCACAAAATAATTTATTAAATTACAAAAAAGTGCAAACCTGGAAAAGGTTTTTATAAATGTCTTTTTTCCGTATTTCAAATAAATCACAATTCTGCATAAGCTTTTGCAAGAATTTCGTTTTTTATGGACTCTAAAATTCCTACCAAACGTCTCAACCAAACTGTTTTCATTGATCATAGCAAAAAGTTCGTCACGCTATTTATACAATCAGTTCATATAATATCGCATGTCCATCAAATTCTATACAGTGTTAAATATATGAAAGGAATGCATAATAGTAAAAGTTGAATAATAAGCGTACATTACCATTTACTAATTATTTTAACGGATTATTCACTTTACCATCAGAGAGATATGAAAATTTTATGGAATATTTTATAATAGATTTAGCATACTTTATCTGGATATTGAACCAATATATTTTTTAGCATGAAGAGAACTATGTCCTTCTTTCAATGATCTACAGCTGGATATTGACCAATTAATGTTGAGATCTTGCGCAGATATTTAATAACATATTTTGATGTGATCATAAATAAATTTGAAGCAAAACTTTGTTTTGAAGGAGACGAGATTTCCTAATTAATATAACAATATTTGCATTTCCTGTCATTGAAAATAATTTAAATACATTTCATTAGTCATTAAAAAATTTACAATAAACTGTATTCCTAGCTTAAGAACAATTTTATATTTTCATAAATTACTTTTAAAATTTTTGGCAAAATAAAACAGGTTTATGGAAAAAATCAGTTGGAATTTGATAGGATATTAGAAGGCATTTGTTTATTTTTACTTATAAGAAGACAAAAAAATCAAAATTGTATCAAGGTATCTCTGACTGGTTTTTAATGTAACTGAGAAGGAACTAATTTTAATAGTTTAACAAATAATAATATTTTAGAAGCTCGGAATTAACTTAAAACCATAAGTAGAAACAAAATTAATCCTTTAGTGGAAAAAGCGATTGCAGAACTTTTTTTTCCCATGGCGGGCACTGGGTGATTGACCCTTCACCACAACAAGTCCAGAAATTGCTACTCATTTAGCGTTACCCGGTTGCCACTTGTGAACCAAGTCAATGAGGTATTAGTAGCATTGCCCATTTATACCACCACAAACCCGTTTATAGGGCGGACCACATTCATACATCATCTCAGGAGAAAGGACAAAGAAACACAGTGAAAGGAAACGTCCATGCCTGAACCGGGATTGGAACCCGGGACCAACAACCTAGGAGTTAGGAATGCTAGCCACTCAGTCATCGGCCAGTGTGGTGTCAGAATTCTGACATCATCTTAGTTGTTATTATAAATTTCTAATTTCTCTTTAAGGTTTTTTTTTCAAACATATATTTGCTTAAAAAAGTTGTTTTTAAGTTTGATTTAATTATTTTTTTAGGTTTTAATGATTGAACATATTGGGATCTATATTTTAGAAAATTAATCCAAACAATATTTTGTTTTGGGAAAGGGGGAGAGATTCTTAATAAAAACAAAACTCACCCCCTCCTTTGAGGCTGAAGTTGATGGATTTCATCATTTTTCTGTCTTTGAAAATTTGCCCCATCGCTGCTGAGCAGATAAAGCTAGAAATAGGAAAGTCAATAGCTAGAAATAACCAATTGAGCAAGAGAGCAGAACTCATAATTTCCCATGGGTCTTGTACTACGTGAATAACATAAGTTTCCGGTTTTTTTGAAATGGACTCAGAATTCCAAAATTCCTCAGTGAGCTCTGAGTTTTCCTTGTAGAACACAATGGAACACATCCAACTCTCGGCTCTTTTTCAATGTCCGTCTGTCTAACAGAAAATAAATAGAATCTTTTTCCACTGGGGATGACGTCATAAGAAATTTTTCCCAATCTTTTGAGGGAAGAGACATTTGTTTTGTTTTGAGATAAAAATTCGGTATGATGGTTTAATTTCTTAATAGGAATACAGATGATAACAACCATTAGATATAAAAACTAATATATTTTAAATATAAATTATTTTTCATAGCTGATAGGTTTTTAATATTGCTTTACTATTTGCTTAGCTGATTAATTTATTGCTTAGTAAACTTGTGAATCATTTATGAAAATACAGTAAAGGAATAGCTATAATGAATGGTTATGTGGTACTGAGTTATTTAATTTTTAAAGATATTATATAGAAAAATGAATGTTGCAAGAAAAATTAAGACAAGTGTTTTAATTAGTGAAAGTGGTTTTTCCGTAAATAAATCAATTATTTTCAAATTAATTAGTTAGTAAAAAATTATTTTAATTTAAAATTCTACGAATACAAACATAAATAACGATATTTTTATTTAAAAAAAGTAAAAAAAAAAAAAAAAAAAAAATGTGTTAAAAATGTGCTAAAATGGGTTAAGTGGAAAAATATGTGTGCGGAAAAACTATAGATTAAAATTAATGTTAAATGTATCAAAAACTATATTAAGAAACATATCAAAACTTATTTCCAGAAAATTATTCACATTTGGTGTATTTTATTAATTAATTACCCTTATTTTCAAGACATTATTTTTGAATATTGAAGGTGGAACTATGCAAAAGAATTTAAAAAAACTTATTACAAAATTCGAAAATGTTAACAAAATTACTTATTTATGTTTTTTTTAAAAATACAATAAATGTATTTCAATTTATATTTCATCCAAAAATATATAAATAAACATTTTCTTAAAATTTCAATTAAAAATTCAAAGATATTTCAAAATAAAAAAAGAGATAATAAATATTTAAGAAATTAAAATCAAATTTTCTTCAAAGTACGCAAATATATTTTTAAAGTAAAAGTTACAAAAGAAATTCTCATAATTTAAAAAAAATATTTGCAAAAGTGTTTTGGTTTTATAAATATTTTAACAAAAGAAAAATTACCTTGGTTTTTTATGGCCTAAGAGTAATTTTTTAAACCCAAGGACAGATTAAATCGTCATATATAGTTTAAAGTAAATTCTCAACCACTAAAAACATTACCTCCAAGGTGGGGTTCGAATCTCGAACCATTTTATTTAAGTCACTATCACTATTCAAAGCAACAATCATTCATCGGCTACTTCTTTACAAGTGTTGCAATACAAGAAACAAAACTTTCCGATTAAAAAGCAAAATCACTTAATGTCGTATTGAAGAAACTTTTTCACGACAGTATCATTATATTCATGAAATGGATTTTATTTGAAATTACTAATTCCTATTTTTGGAAACTTTCCATATTTTTTCATATTAGATTTTTCAAAAGTTAGGGCTTTATACTAAGAAGATCAAAATTTTAGAACAATCGAAAATCTTAAATCAAGATATTCTAAAGGTATTCCTTCCATTTAAAAATACATTTTTAATTTATAAGTCAATGTTTTTGCAGTGTATTCAAAATTAGTCATGTTAGAAAAATGTGTAGTTTGTCAATACTGAATTATTTCAAATCTATGAAATAAGAAATGATAAAAATCGTTCACTAACTTTAAATTTATTAAATTAACATTAAAAAGGATTAAGAGTAATTCATTTTAGTATATGATATTATTTGTTTAGCAAAACTGCGCACTTAAATAGTATGTTTTGTCTAAATAAATGAAGCAAAAAATGAAGTATATTAGAAAGAGATTAATTGGTAATTAATTAAATGTTAATTAAATATTTAGTTAGTTCATCTTATCTTAATGTATCTTGCTTGTCAAGAAAAAATTTCTAAAATAGAGTAACCTCGTTTCACTTAAGCAAAACATTAAATTATGAGAAATTGGTATGTTTAAGAGGCTCAAAAAATCTGATATGTAATTCTCTAAATACAGAAATTTCATGGTATAAAAAATATAGCATGTAATTGGTAACATTTCAGTAACAGCAAAATTCACATTTAACCAAGTTTATGTTTTAACTAAGTATTCATTTCCCCATATACCTCAGTATTATTCATTAAAAATAAGGTTTCACTGAAAGTCGATAAAGCTTATAATGATTAAAACACCGTAGTAAATGAAAAATATTTAACTTCGAAATTGGTGCTTGGATTAGTGATATTTAACATCCGCAGTTCCTAAATTATTTATCCACTATAGCTAATTTATTTATTACTTAACGTCTAAGATACTGCTTATCAGTCGAACCATAAAAAATTCAAAACCAATGATTTGTTGTTCAACAAATATGGAGTTGTATCTTTAAATTCACTCTGAAATGTGCATTTTTATTTCAAAACCATTTCACAATCTCAAGTTCATGATTAGTATTTGAATTAAAAATACGTTAGGTTTTAACCATAGAATATATTTCTACCATGGAGTTAATACCATTAAAATTAACTTAATTTTTATGCTTTGTAATGGATACATGCAATTCTATTAACTTAGCCAAAATATAGCTGTACCAAAAAGTAGCTGTGTATACGTATAAATCTCTTGTAAGCACATCTGTCCACTAAATGTGAGCGATGAGTTTAGGGAAAAATAAAAATAAAAAAAAAAAAATCTTCTTTTGTTGTTGCGAAATAGACTAAGTGTTCACATATGAATTTTTCATGGCGATAAGCCCCTGATCATAAAACAAAAGTATCTGCTTGGTGAATCTAAAAAAAGGAGGATTCAGCTTAAGCACGAGATCCATTCTTTTTAGAGCATCGAAAAATCCCTCGTCAACCGCAGTCGTTAGTCATAAAATAAAATAAAAATTCTGGAACAACACCCCCCACAGAACTAACTCTTGTATACATCACTAACATTGTTCCTTATTTATGGGTAAGACAAGACTTGGAGAAGACTCATAATCTTATGGACACATGACACCAGGTTTTAGATCCGGAATATATCAAATTCTGCAATAGGTTCTCAATTTCTTTGCTTAAAAGCTAAGAGAAAGCTGAGCGAAAATGGTTATTTTTAAGTTTTTGAAACCAACGTGCATCTTACAACCATCTCAAAGAAAAGAGTAAAAAGTTACTGTGAAAATGCATTCCTTTTAACAATATCACCGGGAAATCAAATTCAGAAAATTTTTTTTGCTTTTTTGTTTACAAAGAGATGTTTGTTTTCAAATTATGGGATAGTTAAAAGATCACTTAAGCAAACATTTTCTTTTAGTTCAAAGACAAATGTAAATTAAATTGATATTTTTTGAATCTATCGATTAATATTCAGATTGCTATAGTTCAAATAACAATCATTTATTTTTTTGAGTAAGTCTTGAGTTCATTTATAATTCTATGTGTGTTAGGTCATTTAAACTGTTATTTCTTAAAAAAAAAACATCAATTCACATTTATTATCATTCTGCTCAAAATATCATTTTAAAGGAAACAAATTGATCAAAGTTACATTAAGCAAAACAAATATTACAAATTCAAAATTTGGTGTGTGTGTGTTTCTTATTCATATAAATAATGATGATTATGTTCAAAATAATTAAAAAATCTCCTTTTTCTAATTGTTCAATAAAAAACAATGGCCGAGTTATTTGCTTCTTAAGTTTTTCCTAAGAATTTCATCCTAAGTTTTACTATATATTAAAAGCAAAACTAAGGATGAAAGCATTATTTCACATCTGTCATATAATTTTATTCTTCAAAACAAAAGATTTTAATAAACTTGCAAGTCAAGATTTTTGTCATGATTAATCTTTCAATTTTTAATTCTGTAGATACTTTTATTGAATAAGCAAAAAAGCTGTTAACGAGAAATAAGTCCATTACAATGAATGAAAACTTAATCAAATCATTATAAAAAATACTTACTTCTTTAAAATCTTTTCATATGATGAAACTTTTGTACGGAAGCCTTCAGTTTTATAATTTATCTCGTTCAGCATACTTCACATTTTGACCAATTTATACTTTGATCATCAATCGCTCAAGAAAAGTCACTCGAGATAAAAATCTGAAATGCAAGTATGTAATAAATGAATCTAATCTTTCTTCAGATGTTACTCCACAAACTCTACGATAGAGGAAAATCGACGTTTAAATTATCAACCTCTTCCCCATCCCCGTTTCCATACGAAATCATTACTAATGACGTAGCAAGTCAAGTCGACATCGATACGTCGATGGCGGACTCGACCACTTCCAATTTATTTTAAAGTCCAACCCCCATTCCCGTTTTATATCCTGATTTTCAGAAATACTGCTTTTCGATACTAGAAGACCGTTTTCTTCCTTACGAGTCATTCTTCCCTCCCCTTGCTGACTCTTTATCTTTATCCACCCCCTCAACAAATCTTGGGGGGCACTTAAAATCCCTCCTTCGCTTTAAGACAAACGCTGATGGATAGACGTTCCCATCGACAGCGAGATGTCGTTATTTAGAAATGTAGATTTCTTCTCCGAATAACGACCGTTTAATTCTTCGTCGAGTCCTTTATCTACAGTGATGACGCCATTTTTGAGGTCGTTTTACTTTTTTAATGGCCCTATCTCTCCGCTCAGATGGTCCCTTATCTATTTAGGGAAATTTATATGTCCCTACTCTCCCCTTCTCCTCCGCTTACATCGGTTGACAGGCCGCTTTTAATCCAAAACCGTTTCACTGTGTCTCATTATTACGTCTTAGTGTTACTCAACGCCGACAAATATTAGTGGAAGCAATTGAAATCGTTGGACAGGGAATAAAGAAAGAGAAAATCATTCCGTCGTGATTATTCTTTTCCCCTATTCCTTTCCTTGAGTCGCTGGCTGTCAGAAAGGAAATGAAAGATTGAGAACTGATTGTTTTATGACTTCATATCTTTAAGACGAATATATTCTTTTAACGCCACCATTTTACTGAGGAGAAAAGAGAGTGAAATATATAATAAAAAGGCTACATTTTATTTCAATTTCCCATTTTCCTGATCCATATTTGGAATTGAAGTATGACGGTATGATAGGGGCTTATTACTAACGTCATCTTCAAAAATCACTGAAGAAAATCGAAATTTAAATTGACGCTCTCGTCATAAAAGGCTGAGATTCGGCATCAAATGTTTTATGACATTTCCTCTGCTTCTTCTAATTTATTTTCAATAAAACTTCCGTCAAATGCATATCTTTCCCGTTTTTAATATCGTGTTTATTATTACTACTTTTCCCCCCTTCTTAAGGCTAGGAATCGAAGAGATATACCCGGATGTCGTCAGCACTTGTCACTGGGCGTACCGTTATTTACGGTGGCAGAATGGTGATAAGCTTTTATTTAGAAAATATTTGATGCTGAAGAAGCGACAAATGTTAAACGGAAATCATTTTTCTTTTACTGTCAATACAATTTTCGAGAAGATCTCCGTTTCTTTTCCGTTGGAATAAACGTTATGAATTTAAATCAACCCATCAATTCACGAGGGCAACAGCTATCTTTATATCAGTTGTTTATCATTTTATATTAAAGATTCAATAGCATTGCTTATTTATGGTTTCATTGCAAACTAATACAGTATTATGCATTATCACAGGAAAAGCAGAACTTGAACCATTAAGGAACATTATAAATCTCAGTTTGTGTTAAGAAATTAATTCTTAACACAATGATTAGTTTTATAATTTAATATGGAGTTGCCAATTAATCGTTTACTCACCCAGCTTGAAATTGAACGACTGTGCTTTGACTTTTTGTTTAACTTAGAATATCCAAGTTCCTAATGATACGGATTATATTTCAAAATATTAGTTTCAGTAAAATTAGATCTCAGAAGCAAAAAGTCA
>JAPDSC010098068.1:83662-110627 GCA_026290005.1 Latrodectus geometricus | reverse complement strand
TTTTTTTTTCTTCATACGAATATATCCGTCAGAAATCCTTCTCCAAACACACACAATTTCTTTGTTTCGCGGTGGTTAAGCTGCCATCTTGTTTTGGTGACAGATCGACTGTATGGCCCATCGTCTTCGAGGAAACGCCCCTCTGAACAAATTTTTTATGATTCTTTTTCTTCGCTGTCGCTTATTTCAAAAACAGATGTCAGACATAACAGAATCTAAGTGACCATGCTACGATATGTTATTGACAAATTTTAAAAATGAATGACGTAGTCGTCTTTATCCCTTTAGAGTTTGACATGTGTACCTTGTTTATATTTATCAGAAATTGTGTACATTCTAAGCTAAAATAAAAGTTTGCTTTTTAGTTTACGAAATCAATTTACATGGTAAGAAAAGTTATTTGTGAACCGGATTTATTCACTACTGCATCCAAAATTTTGTGAAATTTAACAGAACTTAGTATATATAATAAATAATTTTTTATGTATCTAATGAAAGAGTTTGTTTATTTTTTGATGACTTTTGAGCAAAATTTTGACTGTAATTGTATGTTTCTCTGTAATTTAGAAAACAAAACATAAACAAAAGACGTTTGAAAATTAGTTTGCAAACCATTTCACTCATAAAAATGTGAGTAATATGTTATTTTTATATATTTATATTAAGTGCTATAATTGTTTTAGTGTCTTGAATAAATATTCTAATATCCAACTTTATAAATCATTTATTTAAATTATTCCGAAAATTCTTAAGAAAATTAATTTTAAAAAAGAAATACAACAAAATTAAAATTTATGTATACATTGTTTTGCAAAGTCAGTTAAGTAATATTTAATAATTTAAGTACAAAGTCATGGGCATTTATTTTATTAATCTTGGATATATTTTTTTAAATGAAAGAGGAAAATTGAAATTTTATATTTTTAATTTAAGCAAATGTCTATGAAGGCAAACTTAACCATCTAATTTACAATGTTAGATCTTATGCTTGTATTTTGAATCTAGATATATTTGCTCTTTCATATTTCTCTCGAAAGGTTTTGGCTAATTTTTGTAAAACTCAATTGCATTCCCTTTAAAAAATCATAAAAATTCCTAAAGTTGCACTTCACAGTATTCGTTTCTAGAAATATATAAAATTCATAAAGATTTGTATGTCTTATATCACGTACTGTTATTCAATCTCATTGTTATCAAGAACATGACACATTATAGATGCGAAGAAAAGGAAACATATTCCAATTTTAAATCAATTTTCATTCAAGTTCATACCACTTATCAGTTACTGGCTTAAAATCATGATTCTATTGCAATCAATAAAACATTTTATATTTTTAATTTGACTAGTAATTATATTTTCAATTAATGCCTAATTTATCTTACAAAATATGGACTTTTTATCTGTTACACCCATACAATTAAAACATGTATTTTTGGAGTTATAAAGAAAATATTTTACCAGATCGCAAACTCAAATTGCTTTTTCAGTTATTTACAATTCTTGAAAAACAAATAAATTCAAAAGAGTGGTCTATACTTTAAGTTTTTAAAACAACCTCTTAAAGCACTCATTATGTGTTATTCAGTTTTATAACAAGATCAAGATTTAAGATATCATTTGTTGAATTGTATTATCATAAGATAATTGCATTCATGTGAAGTCCAGAAAAGATAAATTTTATTTTGTACATCTTTGCTAATGTTTAACTACACTGTGATTTCTATGGTTAAAAAAATATGCATGTTAAAAGACTCAGCATTATTTTCTAACAGTTTCACCTTTATGCACACCTTTATTCACCTTTATGCATATGCGTATACTTACACATTTTGATTTGATACTGCTATTTTATATTAAATAAAGTAAATAAAAAATTTTAAATATAAGAAATAGAGAAAAAGGAATTTTTTTTCTATTTTTACTTAAATATTTATTTTTATAATCTTTAACATCAGGTCTTGGTTTTATTAGATTAACAATAGGTCATCACATTGCCAATATAGCAAAATATTTTAACTCTAAATAGTTATACATTTATGGAAACAATAAGCGAAATTAGAATCGTAAATAAAATGATTTATTAAAGTAAATGAAATAATATAATCGTAAAAAATAATGTTTTATTTAATCAATTTTACATGTCATTTAGTTTTTATCATCGAAATACTAGTTTCAATAGATTTCAATTTCAGCCTTTTGCATTTATATTCAAAAGCAAGATATAATATCAATCTTTGCCCGAAAGGCATCGTTAACTTTTCTTCATCAATAACTTTCTTTCCTTCGTTTGAAGTAGATTAAAAAATAAAATAAAGTAAATGCAATTGCATTACCGATTCGATTTTCTTTTAAAAATTGACTAAAACGCCCAAATGAATTCCTCTTCTTATCTACCGCTATTATCGGCACATTTCAATTTAGCTCTTTCCTATTTCTCTTCCCTTAAAACTTCAAGAAAAATCAGTGCGCCACAAATTAGTTCGAAACCCGAAATCACATTTAAGCCCGGATGTACGGATTCACTGTTCGTTGAATAAAAGCATACGAGACTTACTTTTGCTTAAGAGGAAAGCAGTAGGAAGAGGGTGTATAAAAAAGGGATAAAAGCAAAAACTCGTTGACTGAAGCAAGGGAAACTCTTCCTTATCTAATGAACCTCAAGCTAAGATCTTTCTCTTTCCCTCTGTTATCCCGGGGGTTAAGGTAACTAATTAAAAGTGTCAGCCCTTGTCTGCTGCACCCCCTATCACGTCCCACAAAACAAATCAAGTATAGGGTGGAAAAAAGAGGGTAAAAAGGAAAAAAAAAGTTTACAGACTTCCCTGCTTCCTTGAGCAGCAGTCAGAAGAAGGAGATTAGCAAGGTCGATTGCGACTTGATTTCTTCTACATTCTGTGTCACTAATTCTGTCAACTCGCATTTGGACGAGTGGGGTCCTCAGGGCGTTAGGGCACTTCGTTTGGTAGCCCTTGCCCAGCCTCTTCCCTATACCTTATTTTCTTGAGCTGAAAAAAAGAGTGATAAATCAACTTTATTTGGATTTCAGAAGAGATTTATGTCTTAATTTTTATTTAGTAGTAAGAATATCATAGATGAGAACTTTTGAAACACTATTACCACTTTTTAGAATATTTAAGATAAAAATAGCAGTAATACTTAAAGTTTCTTATTACTAAATTTGCAACAGTTTCTTAAAATAAATTTATTTTAACAAATTATAATTAGAATATTATTAAAATTTCAATTTATTTTCTTGTTTTTATTAAATTTATCTCGAAATACAATAATTTTTTGAAAATTTTAATATTGCTGGATGTAAAGCATATGATCCAATAATAAGTATTGGTAAAAGATAATTATAATATATAAATATATCCTTTGTGTACTTTTACATATTTGCTTTTATTTAGGGTATCATATTTCTTGTAAAACAGTTACGGCTTGCATTTTTGTTGTTGTTACAGTGACAGAATAGAGAATATTATGAATACGTTTAAAAAAATCAAGTTCTATATATTATAATAAAGATAATAGTACAAGATGTACATCAAAATAATAAAGATCAATTAAGTAAAACAATTAAAAAACTGAGATTCACATGAAAGAATTTAATATATTATATATTACATTATTTTTATAATTTTTCTTACTCATAATTATACAATAAATTGAATAACATATGTTTCAATTTTCTACTAGCACATTTGACGGAGTATATGTTTTTGAGTTTACTAGATACCCTTTGTTGCGATTTATAAATAAACACTCAAAACATGATAATACTCTCCCAGGATGAAAAAGTATATGAATAATGAACAATAGTCTTTTTCTATAAAATTACCAGATAAAGGTTGTTCAGCAATATTTCAGGAATTTTGAAAACAAATTATGTTAAATTCCAATAAGAATGCACAGTTTTCTTTTATGAAAAGTTCTTCATATGCATTTATAATTTTATGAAATCTACTTTTTCTGGGAAATTCTGAATAGATGAGAAGATGGTCTTTTCATTTAAAATGATTTGCAGTCTTAAAAATCTTTGATGGTAAATTTATCTGTAATCTTTAGGATTTGAAAATGAAGAAAGCTGTATCTGTTGAAACAGCCCACTCCGTTTTCAAATAGGATTTTAAAGTTTCTTTCGCTTTCTTTTTCCTTTTTTTTTGCTCAATCACAGCGAGAAGTTGGTTGTTTTGGAGCTGTTTGTACCATTCTTAGAATGCGTTTCAGCTGTTGATTCCAGAAAAGTCAATGAGAGTTCGGATTGATTTAAGGAGGAACTTAGAATAAGAACCGGGAAAAGTAAAAGGAAAAAATAAAATTCTGCATTCTAAAAAAGGGAATGGAGATACACCCCTATTCTCCTGGATATCTATGTCACTGACCCACAGAAAAAATCCCTCACCACCGTATTTATTTGATTTTATTTTTTGTACTTTATTTTCTTCTCCTTTTCTCATCCAAAAAAGTAGAGGACCCTCTCCTATGTTGACACACGTCGAAGGGGTCAGAAAAAAAAAGAGATCGCCTTGCACTTTCCACACGAGAAAACTTTTAAAACCAGATTTCGAAGAGTTTACTTTAAAAGATTTTTTTAAAGAACTTCATCGCCATTCTGTTTGGCAAGCAGTAAATGCTGTTTTTAATGCCACCCCACGGAGTATAATACTCCCACTCCTTGTGGAGTAAGAAACTGAGTTTAAATCCCAAAAGAATGTTTTCGAAACTTTAAAGTTGTCCCTTTGTTGGGAAATGAAGACAATAAAGATAATGTAGTGCAAGGTGCTAAAATAAACAACCATCTAAGACTTTCTACAATACAACTGAGAAAACTTCTTCATGAAGGGATGATTAAAATACAATTTATCAATAAAACTTTTGAAACTGAGTTGTGTTTCTTAAATTTTAAACATATTAGAAAGACAGAAGATTAGTGTTTGCTTTAATATTCTATTATTCAAATTGCTTGGGAATGGTCTTCATTTTAATAATTCTTGAATTCAATTTCCTTTTAGTTATGTATGTTTATATTGATTTGAAACTTATTTTAAGTTTTAGTGTCTGTCAAATAACCCCTTATATACAGAATGATTAAAGAAAGCAAACTTCCTATTTTCTATTTTCAGTCATTATATAACAGAATTAAGTTAAAATGCAAGCCTCATATGTTTCTGAGAGTATTTCTTTCTGTGACATACAGTTTCAATGTCATCCACATAAGTATAATTTTTACCACTGTGTTTGTTTCTTTTATTCACATTATGATTTATTCTGTAATGTAAATTAATAGTTTGAGCTCTGAAATTCACAGTGCTGATAGGTTCGACCACTATCGTGGTTGTAAATGTCGATAAGAATTTGAAATATTTAAGTTCTAGTTCCTAATCGAATAAAAAAAATAATGTCGATAAGAAGAGCAAACTAACAAAATATTATTTTAAAAATGAATAAATTCGACAGCTTTACGGCAGTGAACAGATTTTCTTACATTAATAAGAAAACTACAATGTATGGTCGAATTTCATCGAAGATTCCTTCACTTCAAATCATAATTAATTTTGAATTGATGAAACAATGACATGTTAAGCGTTTGAAAACATTATTCGAAATAGCATTTTCTGATTCGATGATAAAAGACTGAAATGGGTATTTTTCTATATCAACATGATAATGCATCTTATACAGAACATTCCGTTGCATCTTGATATGACAAAAATCAGCTGGAATTTTTTACCTGCCCACCTTGAAGACTCGACTTAATTCTTTGAAATAGATTATCTTTGGAATACGTTGAAGTCTATATGTGCACTAAAACTATTAAACCAAAAATGTAAATGAATTATTCACCATGCAATCATTTAGATAGATAGTCATGCAGAATGCAGAAAAGCAATAGTCATCTATTGGTTTTCAACAGTAGCTGAGATCAAACCCGAGATCTTTCACTCCGAATATCTAGAACACGGGTACCAAGTAATATCAAGTTACGCTTTGACATTGCGTGGTTGTTCAGCTGTACAGCATATAAATTTGTTTAAATCATTAAAATATCTACAATGTAAGTTCCCAACCAGATATTTTATCGATTGTACACCGTATTTACTTGTCGATAGTGAGAAACCTATAAGACTCTGAAGTGCCCATTCCAACATAAATGCTTGCAGAAGTGCAGTATCCATCTGCTGTTATTAAAGTGATTGAGATCATATCCGGAGACTTAAATCAGAAGTATGATTTCATATCATTAGGCTTTGGTGTGTCCTTACTTTAACACTGCGTGTGGACAAACAAATGATAAAATGCCGTTATTTGGCATTTTTAAATCCAAAGAGTAATTTGCTTTCTGGGAGAATTTTATTAATAGTAAGTCGTATTCACGTGTCTCAAAGCAGGAAACTCGGAAATTTTGCACCCAATGATAATTCATTCATAAAGTAGGTCTTCTGTCTTACTTCAAATGATGTGACTGTATTAAAAACTAGCCGGATTCATTTTTTAAGTCCTTTTCAAAGAAGGGCTAAAAAAATCTTTTCCCAATAGACTCAATATGTAATGAAAAATATTTTTTAAACTTTCAATGCGCAGTTTCGATCTTTCTATAAGAGTAATTAAAAATATAATCGAATTTGAGATTGATTATTGTATATGACCCTTTACAAAAAAAATTCTTTTGTCATATGAATATAATATTTGGTCTGGTTTAAAAGAAAAGGACATTTAAAATGAAGAATTTTAATTCCTTAAGAAACATGAGAATTTTCTAATATAAAGTAATTTAAATGATATTTACAGTATTTAATACCACGTAGTGCAAAAATAGCCCACGGCTTTTCAAAGTCATCTTAAGATGCACAGCTTTATTGCCCATCTTGTGATTTTCATAGACAGTAGACAGAATTCACGAATCACAAGGTAAGAAATCTGGAAAACTCCCAATATCCACTCAGGCCGATGCATATTTTGAAAGTAAAATTTAGAATACAATGGGGGGGGGGATTGGTAACAAACTGATGGTATTGGATACTGAAGAGAACCATCTTATCATTAGATCAAATAGAAATAATTGTTTATTTTAAATATTTCTGTAACAAATTTTTCTTTTACTTTCACAAAACATGATTTAAAAATAATAACTATACTTTAAAAATAATTAATTTGCCAAATAAATTCAATTCAAATATACAATAGAAAATAACTCTGTTCTTTTTTAAATAGACATCTCTTATTTTATATTTATTAATATAAATTTCTTACTAAAATTTTAAATTAAATTTTAAGCATGTTTATTAAGAAAGTAAATTATATTAATCTTTCCTTTAGCTAAGAATCCACTTATATTACCACTAAGAGGATAGTAGAATAATAAGAGTAATGTAGCTTTTCTTATAATGTTTTACATCATGCATTGCAATTTAAAACTGTCTTGAAATGCTATCATTGTATATAGGGGGAAAGCCATTAAAAATATAAATTGAACATAAAACTATCAACTATGTGTAAAAATAATTAATAAAAATTATAAAATCATTTCAAGTTTCATTTGGAACTTATAATAAATCTACTAGTTGTCAAAAAAGGAAAAGTACACCTGAACAACTTTTAAAAAGTTGAATAATGCTCAAATCACAAATATAATATTTAAATAATGATTTGTAAAATATTATATTAATATTTGTGTGGATAAAACATGATAAGAATCAGCAATTAAATATTCAAATATTTTGATTCAATTTTTCTACTTTATGTAATATCAATTATTTTTAATTTAAAAATATATGATCTGAGAATACCTATCAGTAAACATTAAATTTACATTTTTAGTCTATCGATTTTGATTATTACTTAAGTAAGATTTTTATCGACAGGATGTTCAAAAATATGTATATCTTAATGTGTAAGTAGATTCATTAGCTGCAGTTGTGTTCATTATATTGCATCAATACCACAAAGGCAAGTAATTTTCTTTTGCTAAGAGGTGAAGTTTATTTAAGAGAGATATATTCCGTTTAATAGTTCCTATCGAGAATACATAAACATGGCAAGAATCACGTGTACGGTGCAGAAATGTGATTGCTGCGACACTCCTTTTCCTCCTATTAAATCCCTTCGTTTTTTCCCTATTTCCCTACTCCCCAGCGAGGGATGAAAGTGTGAAGAGGCATCAAGGGTAAGTCGGATTTGGCAGTTTTACGCCTTGAAATAACCCACTAAATTTCAAGAACGAACGAGATTAGGTACTTCGAACTTGAGAAAAGTCGAAGCGTTCGCATTAGAGTGAGAGTACCACATATATAAAGGGACACATGGCGAGGGAAGGAAGATGGGAAGGAGGGAGAAAAAAATACCAGGAAGTCCGGGTGTCTCCAGATTATTCCGGGAAAAGGTACAGGGAGGTGAGAGTGGCGTCGACTCCTGACGGTAGCCCGGGGCAACGGGGCGCGAGGGGCGCAGCGAAGCGAAGTGCTGATCGCGCTAACCTCTTCCCCGCGAAGTCACCATGCGATGTGACACTTTGCACATCCGCCCATGAAAAGTAGATCGGCTGCTCGTTTTCGCGGACGATCCATTCTCCTTTATCCTGCCCACCCCCACGACCCCCCGAATCTCTTCCAGAGTCAGGAGGTGGGATTTTCGGGGGTGGGCGGAGGAGAGAAAAGGAAAAGTGAGAGGGGATCATCGTATAAAAGGAGCAGTGTTTTCCGTGAACGCGTTCGTGCGTGAGTCTCAGAAACGGGAGATGACTTGTTAATCAAGAGGAGAGACTCAAATCCCTCGAAAGTGCGTCCTCTCTTTCCTCCCTCATCCTATTTTATTCCCAAGATCCTCGTCTCTTTCCCCCTTTCCTTAACAATCCATCCTCAATTCTTTTCCCTTCCATGTTCTACTGATCAGCGAATTTTACCTATTGGTCGCCATCTTGAAGAGACATCTACTCAAAAACAAGTGAAATTAGTTAGATTTGAATGACAATGCACACTACTGATTTCATCACAAAAATTATCTCTTTAAGCAAATGCCAATCAAATTTGTAGTAAGCAGAAACAACCAATGAAGGAAAAAATCTTGCTGGTTCAAAATTAGACTTATTCTAATGATCGATAATGCCTCCATTTTCATCTTATTTTTTTACAGTATATAGTAAAAAACTTCAAAAGTATTTCATAAAGGACGCGTTTAATCTTATGATGTATACCTCTTTGTGTGTATTCATTGGAATATTTTTACTTGCATCCTCTTCTATGACAGCTGGATTTTTATCAAAAGAATTTAATTTTCATACTCTGGATAATAAATGATTTTTTAACTATGGGATCCAGCCGGGCTCATTTATGTATATAATTTGCAAAATTTGATAGTAAAATTAGTATGAAATATCAAATAAAAATAAAAACATGCATTTTTACAATTTATATTTGAATTTTACTAAATAAGTCTTAATTAAAGTTTTCTAACAAAGATCAGTTTAGATGAAACTTTAATTAGAAAATATGCAATTCTAATTTTATAAAAGAATGTAATAAATATGTTGATACATTGAGTACTAGATAGGGTTGATACTTTTATACACCATTCTTTCTGATTAGATTTGTAGAATTTTCTTTGGTTGTTCTGAAAGTAATTTAAATTTCCATGACAAATAGCATAATTGTATTCTTCCAAAGTCAAATTTACACTTAAGTTGCGAAATTATTACATATTTTTACAGCTGATCTGATAAGGCTTACTTGTAAATATTCTGATTCATTCTACGCAGTAATTTTCAGTTGGTATACTTTTGAATATAAAAAGTGATATTTTCGGCATATTCTACTTTATATTATCGGAAATTTAAAAATTTGTTCAAACAAGAAAAAAATTATCTAATGTGTATGGAGCAAATGTATTGACCGAACTCTAGGGTCTAAAAATGTCCAAAATTTTGATCCCGATATTTTGTTATTGAAGATTCACCACGTTCTGGAAGACTACTTTAAGTTGATGAATACATAATAAAGTCATTAATTGATTGATGTAAATTGGCGAATAATAACACATGACTTTTCTGATATTAGAAATTGAATTTATTGAATTTAACCGTTCTTAACCATTTGAAACACCTAGGCACAATATTAAACATTGAATATGGATTCCTAATGGTCTCATAAAAAGAAATTAATGTTATTGCATTGATGTGTGTGATTTGCTTCACAAACGATAAGGAAATTATCCAATTTTGAAGCGCATCATCTCTGAGGACAAGAAATTGTTGTCTACAACAATGTTAAACGTAAAATATTACAGAGGAGAAATAAAATGGCTCAAATTATTTCGAAGTGATATTCATTAAGAAACGAGATGCTACAGTTTTCAAAGGAATCACTTTTTTGTGTAAATTTTACCGGACAACACAATCATTTACTCTGAGGTTTAATATCACCAGATGAAGAAATTTCAAGGCTCATTTAAATAGAAGAGCCAGAATATATCAACAGAAAAGATTCAGTGTTTTACCGAGACAATGCGAGACCTCATATAGGTTTGTTAACTCATCAAAAATTTCCACAACTTGGATGGAATACATTACCACATCCAATATATTTTAAACATATCAGGCATATTTCTGATATTATTCGTTTTGGTTTTAATTTTTACTTCAAAGCCTTCATTTCAAATGTGAAGTCCAAAATCACTTAGATCACTTTTCTACTAGCAAAAACCAAGCAATTTATGAGCCTGGACTCATTACTTCCAGAAAAATATTTAAAGGTAATGGACCAGAATGGGCAATGAATAATAATTCAATAAAATATTTATTCACTATAAGAAAATCATTTATTTTCATAAAAATTAAGCATTTCGAACAACCTAATATAAAGTCTTGAGAGAGCAAAAAATAGCATTAATATAGACTTGTAAATTTCTTGTTTAGGTTGAATGCGTTTACTTCCACACATTTACACATCATAGTTTTACTTTCAAGATACTTCAAGGCAAATAGATAATTTTAAAACACATTTGACTTAATATTCGTTCATAATAGACAACTACGCAGAAATATATCACATCGGTAAACCACGTATGACATTAAAAATATCCAGGATTTTCCTTTCCAAAAATATTATTCTTACCACTAATTTACAGTGAACCGACAGAAAAAACTTTTCGGTAACTCAAGAAGCTTTCTTTATTGCTATATAATTTAAGATAACTTACTTCATAAAATCAGACAAATATGTAAATTGAAGCTAGCTAGTTGAACTTTATGCAAGAATTGTTCAACAATTTATCCATGATTTTATCATTAAGCTAAATCCATGATTTGTAGTTATCTCCTCTTTCCGTTAAAAGACCAGCAAAGTGATACATCATTTGTCACGGATAGTGATTGGGAAGGTGACCATGATATTCCCCCTCGCATTGGATTGCTTGAGCTCCATAGGTTGGGAACGCGTCTATATTAATCTGTGACGTCCGAAGTTCTTCCACTAGTGTGGCGTGGATGTGGAGAAGAGGGTACCAGCTCAGGTGTAACCTCTTCACATGACCACGGTTCAAATGACAGGCAAGTATTCCAAACCCATTAAATTTAAGATATAATCTGGAGTGTGTCTGCATTGCAATGCATGCTATTTAATCGATTACCCGTGGTTCAGTGGTTTCAACAAATTGAAGCTTCATGCACGATTAGCAAAGTGAAGAAAGTGACCCACCCAACTGATGCGGCTTGCCACTAGTATCAATTTGGTGGGTGACCACATTCTCCTTACTGTGTTGATGGAACTCCATGTGCTGGACACGTGTCCAAATTCCTTGAGCAAATGTGAAGAGGTAGATGACAGCTCAGGTGTTGTTTAACGTACAACCCAATGCTCACCTACATCGGAATATATGTATTGTATTTAATTAACATAAATTCCCAAAATATTGCATTACGTCAAATTTATTAAAATAGAAAAAATTAAATTATTTCGAAATATTGGCAATAAGAAAGCAAACTATTCATTCAGAAATAACATTTAATAAACTAAGTCATTAGATTTTAATATAGAAATTAAATTCTTCCAATTTTTAATATGTACTCCGTTTTAGAATGTTGAAAATAACTATTAGAATTTAAACTACACTGCTCATCGCAAAAGTCACTTCTGCAAGATTAAGTTGTATATAAAAAGTTTACACGACAAGTAAATAATATGACATGTAAATGCTTAGCTTTTAAAAACATTCAAGTAAAAAAGTTATGCAGTGACATTTTCAAATTATTTAAATGAAGAAATTACACAGAAAATTTCTCATATTCAAATGCAATTTGAATATGAGAAATGCTTCATATTGCATTTGGATAATGTTTGGTGAAAAGTTATTGTTAAGCATTGCATAAAAGATAAATGTTTACCAACACCATTCAAATTATATTAAACTTCATAAAGTACCATACAGAAATTGGGATTCATTGAATTGCTACTTGGTACCAAGATTCCTTTACTGCCCTCTCAATATGGAATCGATTTGTTTAAAAAGGAAAACTGTGCTAAATCTCAGTGGTCCACTACCACTATTAGCCACGAAGATAAGCACAACATTCATGGATGTCACAATTTCATCAAGAGCCTTGAATCGTGAAACGGAATCTTTTGGTTGATAACTAATGTCTGGATGAACGATTCAAAAATACATTCAGCAACATTTACTATCATTTCTGAGACCATAAGCTTGCATACCCTTGATGTAACGTTAGAGGCAAGAGTTTTAATTAACAAAGAACTCGTAAGAAATACAAGCATGGCTTCAAGTGAAACCATTCACTGTATCAATTTGGTCTTATCTACATTTGGCGGCATCTTGGAGAACTCAGATTTCCCACGAGAATTCAACATCATCATATTAGCCAATATTTTGCGTGATGACATACTCGTATAATGCCATTAGATATACATCTCAGTCACTACTATTTGATTAGTGACTCTAAATAGTGACTGTTATCTGTTTCTCTTATTTAAGCTACCATAATTGCACCTTTTACTAGAACCTTTCAAATTACAGAAACCGAGAAGACAAGCACAGCATTAATAGATGGCACAATCACACATCAAAGAGAAGCTAAACCAAGAACATATATTTTTGTTTTTTTAACAATATGAACTTTTCTTGATACAAAAAATGTTTGGTTGCAACCTTAACAATTAAGTTTTTTTATATCTCGCATCAATAATTTGTCAAACTATATTCTATTTATACTTAGAATATTTCCGGCATTTTAACACAATGTAAAACAACGAAAAGTTATACTTGTTTTTCAACACAACTAAATGTAACCACTTTCATTATATATTCCTTAATTTCTCATGATTTTCTCAAATTTTGAAGAGATATTTCTGCTAAATGATATTTTAACCACATCCGATTATTAACAAAGCCATTAACTTTTTCAGTAGTCACTTCAATTTATTTTAATGTGTAATGAATTAATATAAGAAAATAATTAATTTAAAATTTTAGTCGATGTAAACAGATTGAATAATTCAAAGTTTTTTATAGAGTTATTCGGAAAATTATTTCGTTTTATATGGAAATGAAAAGCGTATCGCGAAAAAATATTTTATTGAATGATATATTGTAAATTCTAGTCCAAATACCTTTTACCACATCTTTCCGTTCGTAGCATGATTTTTTACTCATAAAATGGTTGGTTTTTACTTGCAAAAGACTGATTTAGGTGAGAAAAATAAAATAACCTTCCGAACAACCTAATAACTAAAGATTTTCAAAGTTTTTACCAATTAAATCAAAAATTTAAATGCTTTCTTATTTTAAATTGTTTTATCATTTGGATTATAAGATATAAAATAGCATGCTTTTAAATAATATGCAACAAATGATTAAAAATTTTTTAGAAATTTACAAAACATTTTTAATTAATGGCTCAAAATTTACAATATAGAGTTACTAGATATTATGACTTATGTTTGTGCTTTGAATTTTTTCAAAATAAGAATCAAACTTCATTATTATGAAATAGTAATATATGGGTGTTTTCAACAAGGATTCTTTTTAATGGAGTTTAATTATGGCGTGAATAAATCTTTTTTTTTTTTTATTCTATGAATCACAAAACTTTAAATGTTAATGTTATTGACTTTATGTAATATATAACCATTTTAGGACTTTGTTCAAAACTTCCGAAATAAATCTGTTCATTAAAAAAACACACATTAAAGAGGAGCTGAACCGAGAAGGAATATTTTTTTTTATTATTATTTCTATAGTGCCTTCTGCAAACGATGGTAATGTGACTCCAGACACCCCAACTGCTACGTGTGCACAACACGCTCACATCGGTTTCACATGTCCCAACCAATAAATATTTCGCAGGGGCACTTTTTTCCGCTCTCCGCCCCCTTTTGCGGTGAAGGGGCGCCGCCTGGCACTTTCGGGGTGAGAGAGGGCTTGCGCAATATGGTCACACGTGGGGTACACCCTCCCACGCTTTATCTCCGGCAGCGCGGGTTTCCTAGATATTTTATGCATTAAGGGAAATAAGCTGTCACTCCTGGAGAACTCCTCATTTTTATAATTTTTTGCTCCGGGCTCAGTTTCCGGAAAGCATGGATAATCAAATGTGGCAGGTTATTATTTATCGCTGTCGCACCTTTTTTGTTATTTATTACTATTATTCTTTCTTCCTGCCAAATATAAGTGTGAGATTTGACTCCCGGTTTTCCTCTGATCTCGACCCCCTACCCCCCATGAGTTAATTTGGTTCTTTTTATGGATATCCGATTGTTTCTTTCTCCAGCGATGACGACACGTGACATCGGAATATGAGTCTATGCAAAAATATGGAGTTTTGTTTTCTTTTGCAATTTCTTCAGCGGTGGTATATTTGAATAGAAAAAAAAGCACATATATTTACTATTTCTATTTTATTTGGTGTGAAAAATTACTGAATTGTCAGTGTGATCTGGATTTATGAATCTCGATGTGTCGTTTAGGATTATTTTA
Source organism: Latrodectus geometricus (assembly GCA_026290005.1). Lineage (NCBI taxonomy): Eukaryota > Metazoa > Arthropoda > Arachnida > Araneae > Theridiidae > Latrodectus > Latrodectus geometricus. Next base: position 95,644 of record JAPDSC010098068.1, on the reverse strand, counting down.
TTTAAATCTAAAACCAGCGAGGCATCAAAATTTCTTATTTATCAACGAATTTATTTTTTCAATTTTTTTTTATTTATGAATGAATATTTTTAACAATTTATAATTTTTTTATTTTTATAAGCAAACTACTAAGCTTTATTCAGCAACATAATATTTTCTGTATAATACTTACTTTTGCTAATTTGGTCATAAAATTTCAAAATAAGTCTCACACAAAGAAAGCTCAAAATAATATCTAAATTTTATAGAATTTATTATTAAATTACTTCATTTCTCAACGTATCAACTGAAATTCATTTGGTTCATGAGTTTGAAAATAATTAGTGTTTTCATAAAAAACTTCGAGCTAATATTTATTTGTAACTATAGTTCTAAATTTATTAAGCACATATTGTAAAAGGAACATTTTATAGTATCTAATTTGCCACGAAATTAAACATATTTCCTTCTCTGTTTGATTGATTTTATATATATAGAAATAAAATATCATAACCTTCCTTCTTCTGTAGAAGTTTATGATTTAATAAATTTAACAATATTTTCAATTATCAAATGAAGAAAGTATAATAATTTTAATATCATATACAATAAGTATTTAGATACAAGTTATATACGATATACAAGAGCAATGAAATTTAGAATGTAATGTCACATAAAATAATATTTATTCTTTATTGAGAGTCACAGTTCTTAAAAGGTGCAAGACTTCTCAATGTTTTAAAACAACTTTGGAACTCCTATAAAAAGTGATATTTAGGCCTAAGTAAAACATTAAAATGCCTAATAATTTCATTTAAATTATTTATATTTCTTTTAATTTCATGTCGTTAATTTTTATTATTACGGGGCCGCAGTGGCCAGGTTGGCCAAGACGTTTGTTCTCGTTATCGGAAGGTAGTGAGTTCGAATCCTGTCTCACTTTTATATCTGTCTTGTTTGTTAATGACATCTGGAGTTCGTAAAATATGTCGAGTTCGCAATGGTCTTCCATGTGAAATAATACCTCTGGAGCTGTCAGACAAAGTTTGGGGGTTTTCTGCTTCGAAATTAAGAAAGGCTTCCCACTTCCGGAATCTACTGGGTGATCCACCTGACAAAGTGTCATTATTTCAGATCTTTGTTCTTCTGAAAAAAAGTGAAAGTAATGCCAATCCTAGCTGCCAGGCATTATAATAATAGTTTGTATTATTATTTTACACTTTTCTAGATTTATTTCCTTACTTTTAATTTCTGATCTTTAAACCTCCGATATTACTTCAATCAATTATTTTAGTCACCAAATAGATCTAGTCTCGTATAGGCCTTTTTTATAGATAGACATTTCCTGATGACACCATAGCAAAATAGGACTTTTTAAGACAATATATGAATAAACAGTTATATAAGCAATTTACAAATATTCTAATTAGGAAGCAAAAACATTTCAAAAATTTTCTGACTACTAACTCGCATGTGTATATGCAAAAAGTAGAATATTCTTAATCAACCTTTCCTTTTTTTAATAGTAAGGTCATTATCTTTACATGAAAGATTCTGGGTTCTGCATGAAATACTGCTAAAGGGGCTGTGCTTACGGATAGTTCAGGCGCTTTTTTGAATGAGTAATATTGTTTATAATCCATGGAAAGCTCTCTTAGAAGATAATTTACATGAATGTTAACAACTAATTAACTTTTATTATTTGGGCTTTAGTGAGTTTTATATAGATTTTTAAGTAAATCCATTGTTTTCTTGCATAGAAATTGTAAGTAATCTTAAATCCAAAGGTTTATTTAAAATAATATCAATGTTTCCAAGAAAATTTCATTTATTTACGTTTTATGTAGTTCTATTCATTTTCATCATGATGTTCAACGAGAAGAAATGTGATCTAAATCAGAGATTTAAGTAGACTCTTTCTCCAAATATTTTAGAAAATTATATAAACTTTAATGATTTATGTCATTTACTTTACGTATAGATTAATGAATCATAGCTTCCAGCAGAAAACGTGAATATCAAAAAATCAGTAGTTATGCGAAATAATGAAATTGTTTTGATCTATTATTGCTTACCTAGATTCGTTCAAAACGCTATTTTGCACTGATGTTTAGGGGAAAGAAACCTAACCTAGAAATCAGCCAAAAATAAACCGAATTAAGAAGGAGAGCTTAGAAATTACCTTTTGTTATTCAGCTCTATAACCGGGGTACTTTTTATGTAAATTGAAATGTATTTCTAATCAGCGACGCATTGGGAAAAATGAAAACACGGTAGCTACAAAAGGCGAAAACTAGGCTTTTTTATTATCTTTTTTCTGATGATTTCTCTACCTCGTACGTATAGATGACAATTTTAAAAGGGGGAGAATCACACTCGCTTTTAATATTGAAGCAATAAAAGTTCCAGAATAGAATTACATCTTTTAAATTATTTGATCACATCATAATAAATTTTTTAGATAGTTCAAGTAGTCACTCATAGTTCATTAAATAGCATTTTGTAATTTAATAGCCTTCCAAAACTATCAGTTTTTATTTCAATCTAACATATTTTCAATACAATTTCGATATCGTCCCTTAGTGATATCAATGCAGAAAGGTAAGATTCCTTTCAATCTCAGTATGAAGGCTTGCTATAGAATTAGAAGGGCTCTTTGAAGCGGGAAATTTCTCATATGGACCCCATCTGTCGAACACCAGAACCACACCAGCTGTCCGGCAGACGATACTGCATGACAGCTAGTGGAAAAGATGCTGACGTAACGTGGTCACCGTTTGTCTGTCCCATGTCCCTCCCCTTTTCTTTTCTTTTGAACCCTTTGACTGTCCTCTGTTTTATTCTGTTCCACCCCTTTTTTGGTTCAGGGAGGGAGATACAAATTGTGGAATCCATAAAGATTGATACTCCAATTACAGGCGTTTACAGATTATTTTGGTGGAGAAGGAATATGAAAAATTTTAAAAGATAATCACTTAAAAAAAAACTTTGTTAAATATATTTAAAAAAATATATATTTAAGCATTTAATTCCACCAGGTATTAAAAGAGACAATCAGCGAATATTAAATGTCATCTTTAATTTTTTACTAAATAAAATTGCTACTAAAAATATCTAACTGAACTGTAAAACTTTAATATTTTAAAAAAAGAATTATTGTTTTGAAATTTTAAATAGTGTGACTTTTTTAAACATTTGATTAAACGTTATCTTAGAAAATTCTAAGCATGAAGTACAAAACAAATTGAACAGAGATTAGAAAATTTCAAACTAGTTTCTTATTTACTAAACATTATCCCATGAATTATTTGAATTACCTCCTTTCTTTATGAAAAAGTACTCTAGAGAGAGAGAGAGAAACTATTAATGTTAATAAATAAAAAAAATTGAAGCTCCTTTTAAACTAAATTCAAGCTATCTTTAAATTATTAGCTAAATTTATAGAAATATATTTTATTAAAATATTTTTATATTCTATATAAAAATTATAATATAAAGATATGTATTACTATTTATAAAAACATTTGGAGGAGTTATTCTATAGATATTATATTAATACTACAAGTTAAGCTGATTTATTTTGAAAATATTTGTGAAATATATTTTTTTTTCTGATATCTGCTACGAAACTATATTTATAAAAATCCTAGCAGAAATGCAGCTTCAAAATTTCATACTTAAAAATATTTTAAAAAAACTTCTTAAAAATATTTTAATATAAGTGAAATGAATGCCGTAAATTTGTTTGATTCAATTTACATTCACAATATTGTAGTCTTCTTATGTTGATAAAAATGTAAATTCATTTAAAAAAATATGAACATGTTTTCGTTTTTGATGAAATTTTTATTTATTTTTCTTTCCAAAAACCTAATTGAATACAATTCCATGTGTACTAATCTTTTTTTAAAAAATTATATTGAAATGTAAATGTAGAAATACCACGACTTTATTGATAACATCAAATTCAGCAACTTTCCTGAAATTTCAACAGTATGAAAATAAACTTGAGAGAGGATATTCTAGTTCAGTATATCAAGATATATTAAATTTATTCTCTCTGTATCAAAATATACATTGTTTTATAGGTTTGTGTGCAAGAAAATTTAACATTTTATCATTAAATACTAATTTTAATAACATAAAATTTATATTTAAATTTAATTTTTTATCTACTTTCATTTTAAGCTTGCTAACTATATCATTTGACTGAATAAAAATATATCGTGCAAACATAGAAGGAGAAATAATAAACAAGTAATATTGATAAAAATGGAAAAAATTATTCTTAAATAAAGTAAATCATACGCAATTAATCATTGGTGAATTATTTAAAAAGCAAGTTTAAATCATCCATATATCTCTGAGAATAATACAGAAGAAAAATGTATAAATAGCATCATTTGAAAATAATAAGGCAATGTGATTAAATATTCACTATAAGAGGACATACATATCAGTATGGTGTGAAAATCTCAGCTCATTTTTTTCCAAACCTAAATTAAATAAAAAAAAAGAAATTTGATTGTTAGTGAAAAGTATCACAACTGATATAAAATCTGATAAACATAGAATGATCATTGTTGTAACACTGCTTTGGTAGCACCAAAATCCCGGTTTTCCAGCAATACACGGTCCCCTTACCCAACACAACAGTTGCTTTCAGAACAAACATGGTATCGAAATTCTGCGTGGGGGGTTGTAAGGGGTAGAGATATGGGAAGGAGCGAGAAGTAGGCATCGCTTCCGTAGCTCAATTGGATGCAATTCTGGCAGAGGGAAAAGGCTTATTACACCCCTGGAGCATCAGCCCCTACCCCCTTCCGAAGTGTGGACAACCGCACAAAAGGTGTCAGCGAGAGTGCCTTCCAGAGATACTGAGTTCCTATCAAATTCAATCCTCTGTCCTCCCCCCTTAGTCCTCTAGATGGGACGGATTAGGCCCAGGATGACTTTCTATTGTGGGAGGAAGTTTTGGGGGGTAGAGAGGGGTTGAGTGTTTTGATTATTCTCACTCCGGTAGGGAGTAGACTAAGGGGGTCGGTGGTGAAGGCGAGAGGGAGAGAGTTTGAACCACTTTGCGGAATTAATCCGATTTTAATGATATAACGTTATATTATTTTGCCTTATGTGTCAAGTTCCATTTATTTCGAATGGTTGAATAGGCTTTTCCCGCGCAAGAGAGATCTTACGACTCGTTGAAGGTCTTGTTTACTAGATTCTCGGATGTCGACATCGTGTTGGAGGTGGGTGACACTTTGTTTCTTGTCTTTGCTTGCGACAATGCTTCTGCTCTGCTGAATTTTTAATATTGTTGAAAATGCGAACGGAATTAAAAGAATCTATTTAAATTAAGTAATGTAAACCAAGGAAGAGATGACTGTTTTACTGCTGTTATTCTGCTACAACTATAATACTAGAAAGATTAACACAAATTTGTACAAGATAATATCAGAATTTATAAGAAAATATATGAACAGAAAATAAGAAACAATTTTACACATTTTGGTAAAAAATTTATATTTAACATTGAATGTAACTATTTTGATGATAAATCAAAGCATTTTATATTACAAGATATTAGAATTATTGGTAATCTTAAAAATCTCTAGAAAATTTGTTCCTGTCTGATTCTATACTTTTTAAATTGTAAAATAAGAAAAACCAAAAATTATCTTTGCTCTGACAGATAACAATTTTGTGAAATTTCATTGTTTTCTTTTAAAGTGAAAATTTTCCAATTGATAGAAATTTAAATTATTGAATCTGCACAAATATGTATTTTTTAACCTGATAGTACACAGTATCAAAGATTAATTCAAGCATTATGTATTTTAAGACTATTGGTCTGTGTTTGAAAATCAAAACAGTCTATTTTGAAAGATAAAATACATGAAAATTTCTTTACTATTGAAATATCTATAAAATTATTATGTCAGTAATTTTATTTTATTGTAATATGACAAACTGAGAGAGAGAAACTTTTAAACAAGATTACTTTAAAATTGCTCTTCTTTCTTCAGAATACCTTGTTAACGAAAACATTTCCGTAAGAAATATAGAGAGAATAATTTCTCTCTTTCTAATATTAATATACCACGGAATAGTATTAAATAAATTAAAAAAATACATAATACAAATAAGAGATAAAATTTGAAATGCACTAAAAAAATAAGTATAAATCATAAATTAACATTGTAAACTCAATCTACGTTTCTCAAGCTCTCCCATTGTGCCATTCAAAAAAATCATCTGTCAATAATAATTTATTTTGGTTATGTTTATATTATTCATTTCGGTCTGGTCTCAAAATTTCTTTTTATATTCTAATTCGTTTTCCTTCTTTGCTATTATTTCCTATTTTTATGCTGTACAGCTAAATGAATGAAATTTTTCATATAACAATCAAGACAGTGGACTAATGTGTGGCTTCTAACATTACTTTCTAAAAACATACAGCTGAATATTTGTATAATGATATTCATTCAATGCCCTATGTGTTTGCTTCTCTCTTTATGAATATATGCTTACAATGCTGGAGGCATAACATTTATTCAAATTTGTAGTTCATGGTAAAATCATTGAATCTGCATAAAATGTGATTTTGTGGTGATAATCTCTAAGTTTCAAATCTCAAAAGTGATTTCATTGTATATTACCACATTGATTTCTTGCTATTTATTCAGATTTAAAAACAAAGAACCTTTATGTCTTTCAAGTAATATTCTCTCTGAATTACTTTACATGCTACTCAATATATTAAATTCCTTATCATATTATTAAAACTATAATTGCTTGTCCATATGATCTAAGAGAAGGTTAAGATAGATTAGGCTATTTTAATATATTCCCGACTGTCAATTTTTACTGACCATAGCAGCTGAACACCGACATCCAGTTATAAAGCCCATTTAATGGAGGAGGAAGACTCTTGAGTTGGCTCTCTTCACTCAACACCAAGCTTTATCAAAAGAGGGACATTTAATATGCATAGACTCTCTCACCAAGAAAGTCTTCGACTGGGCTATATTTAGAAAACTTTACTTCTTAGCTACGAATATGACTTATCTTCTAAGCTTTTAAGTGACGCTACGGAATCTTAGAGAACGGTTCGTAGCTTTACATAAGAAAAAATCTTTTCATGTCTGAAGCAATGTTAAAAATAGACCAAAAGACATTATCCACTTTCTGGATTGCTGTAATGTCGTGAACTTCCAGTAGATGTCACCAGTAGTGCATTCTGATGATTAAATCTCGACAGACATCATGTTTCACTCGCTGCATTAATTGTTTGCGCTACATAAATGCAACAGTTACAAATTTATTAAGGTAAAGAAAGTATATTTAAAAGTAAATACTGAATTGACATTTTTTGCCTTATTTATTCATTTTTAATACACTAAGTTAGAAGTAAGGGAAGAAAATTAGAGACAATTACTATAGAAGTTATAGTAAAATATAGCTTATGAAATTATATTAACTTATTTTAATTTTTAGCTTTTCTTTCTCAAACATGAGAAATTTTTTTAAATAAGACAGTTTTCAAGAAGTCATCCCTGATATTGACTTCCAAATCAATAAACATGTGTAAATAGGAATTTTCAAATATATATATATATAAGGTAAAACTTATTAATATAAAAGAGAATACTTATTTTTTAACTTCCTAATATTATGTATATTTTTAATTTGATCATTGTAGCAAAAAATGTCATTTTAGTGTTAGAAAGCTGACAAGTAACCTTACCCCGTGTTTAGCTACTACAATCGACAGAAATAAGTATCCAAACAAGCATGAAGCTAAATATGAAAATAAAATTACTCAAGTTCATGGAATTATATACATTAATAACAATATTTTTCATGTTATATTGGTCTACAACACATAACAACCATTTCAATATTAATCTAAAATACCAGTTAATGCCGAGTCATATTCTAGTGCAAAATGTTTGACGAAACAGCGATCAACATTCCAGTCGCCAATGCTGATGGAGCAATTCTGCTCATGACGCGCCAAACTTCAATCACATTTCGAAGTGACATCTTCTGACTCTCTGACGACAAAAAAGAAGCTCCTTTGATGCACCTCACTTCATCCAGAGAAAAAAGAAGAAATTTCCATCGTAAATATATTCCAAACTTAACGTATCGGCGATTGGGGAACAGTGGGGTGGGGACCCGTGTCCCATAATCGGGGGCCCCTTTCACACGCAGCCTGGCACCGCTATCTTCTTCCTGTGTGCCCCGACGGGGAGTTAGTGGAGGGGGAACGAGGGCCCTATTTCATCGTGACAATGACGTGGAATGGATGTGGCCTCTTGGCCTCTTCCCCTATCATCGCCCAATGACGCGATCCATTAAATACACTCTGGCCACTTTACCCGAGCTTCTCCCACCCGGGCATACGAGGTGCGGATAGGGGAGGGGTGCTTCACTCTCTCGGAAAATTGAATGCAAATCAGGCAGGGGTGGGGGAAAGGAAAGATCGATCCGGCCGTCCATTATAAGGCCGGATGATTGGAGATTCTATACCCTCTCTACTAGTCTAGCTCTGGCTGTTCCTATGCAGATACCTTTTTGAAGAGGACCTCGTAGAGATGGGATATTTCCCAGTGAGCTTCCTTCTTTTTAGGTGTAAAAAATAGAAAATAGATTGGACGACAGGATATACTACAGGGTGCAGTGCATGTATAAGTTGGTGTGAGCTATTGGGTGACCAGCGCTTTTGCTTAGAAAACTTTTTTCTCTTCAGCCTGATAAATCGAACGAAAAATATTGCAGCAGGAATTATTTTTTGGAGGAAATAGATAAGATACATTACAAAATAAGCCTAAAAATTGTAGAACTGAGTCTTCTTTTATAGAGCGAAATGAATTCTATTTAATCCTTTATACAAAAGTAATCAGGAGGAAACATTCTAATTAATGCTTTTATTGTTTAAGTAATGTATAAAAATTTGGGTGGCTAAAAATACATACGTTATGTATATATACATAATATATCAGAAATGTGTTAGGAAACGATTGAAATTTAACAATAAAATCTTAGTATATTTTTTTTCCTTTTGAACATTTTTTTATTGTTTTTTCGATCAAATCATTAAATACTGTCAATCATTTCATTCTTTATAACTGTCAAATGAATTGATGAACAAGTAAATTGACATCCTACTTATCATATTCTATCCAACCAACAATGTGCCATCAATTCATATCCCTTATTAAACCTATCCAACCATCACAATCCATATCCATTGATCCACCATAAGTGAATCAATGAATATGGGAATCATATTTTTAATATGCATATATATAGACATCTTCAGCATGATTACATTCGACCTAGCCTGGTATTAAAACCTCTACCTCTATGGATAACAACGAAACTTCATTCTACTAACTTTATTATTCCTTCAAGTTAATGATTTCATTGACAGGAGTTATTTTCTATACATAAAAGTTTAGAATATAAGAATACAGAAATTTGTACTTAACTTTTATTACTTAATGATATTATTTAGGACATTTCACAAATTTTTGAGAAACTATTTTGATAATTTATAATTAAAACATTTAATGGATTCAAGCTCAACTCTTAGAACCTTAGTTTCTAATTTATGGTATTTGAAAGCCTCAAGTCTAAATCATGGTGTATCAAGCTTAAATCAATAATAATTCAGTAAATTTTTTAATCAACAATTTTTCACATAAAGCTATTTAGAGTTAGATAAAAGGATTTCCTAGTTTTTTCCTATCTATTATTTGGTTTTAAGGAACGCTATTTTTCTTGATCAAATTTCAACGGATTTTGGTAGACACTAAATTTATTTTTAGAGCAATTTTGAAATAAAAATAATATATTCCTTAAATTTAATATTTAACTACTTAAATTAAACAAAAATTTTTAAGTTTTTAAATTTTGAATTTCTTAAGAACCGGGTATATTTGAAGATTTAGCAATTTAAAAGTTTAGAAATATCAGTAGTTGAAGACTGAATTTTTCAATTAAAAATTATTGTACATATGTACTTGTATTGTACTTATGTAACAATAAGTACTTGTTTCATTATTGTATTTATTGTTTACATATAACAATGCCAGTAAGAAGCATGTACTTACAAAAGTAAAATAAAATCTAACTTTTGTATCAATTCTGTTAAAAATAACTTTCCTCAAACTTTGAACCACCTTTTTATTCTTGAAACGTGCATTTCTTAAGTTTCTAATAGTTTCACAGTTATATCATACAAATCTTATAACAAGTTATTTTTATTAAGTGATTATTGTGTTATCAACGATTTTCACTTGCTTTTTTTCAGATTTATTAATTGAAAAATGTTGATAAGAGAATCACAAGCAATATTAAAATGTGTAAGTATCTTTTATTATGTTATTCCTTATGATCTTGTTCGCAAGGTGACTAAAACACTCTTTTTGATATATATTAGCGACGACTTTAAAATGTGAGAAAACTGATCATTATTAAATCTTACTTCCTTTATATTACAATAATATTATCACACACAACTCTAAAAGGTACGAGAGAATTTTTTCATTTGAACTGAGAAAAATGATTTCAAAGTTACAAAATCATTTTTCACAAATAGATAAAATTCTAACTTTATTTGAATTATATCAGTCTGTTATGAGGAAGGCAAGAAAATTGAGTTCTTTACTGTCGCTCCTAAGTCATCCTTTCAGTACAAAAACTACAAATGTATGAGCTATAGTAAATGATGAAGTCGTCACCTGAGCTTACATGCTGATCTTAAAAGCAAATAATAATACTGGTAAGACAATGAAACGAATGAATTTTTAGCTTTCAAGTTCTTTTCTTAGAAATTTTTTTGATTAAATCATGCAACTTTTAAAGTTCAACCGATTCATATTATGTATAAAGCAAATAAATGTCATATACCTTATTCTAAATTATTTTTTTTAAAATTATTTTCATGTAAAAAGATTTTCAAAATTTTTATTTCAATGTTTCACACATACCACAACGAGTGTATGTATATACAAAGCATGCAGACATGCTCATCGGTATATTTATTCACATAGATGTATACTTTTAGTTATTTACACATAAAAATTGCTACTGACATGTTATCATATTATGTAAGTGTGTATATATACATAATATGATAAAAGGTGATGTGATACATACAATATATATATACAATATGTAAAATAACATAACAATACCAATTAATTTATTTTTAGAATTTGATTCTTTAAGATCGAAGCTTTATGATCAAAAATTAAATACTTTTTGTGGAAACCTAAAATAAAATATTTAAATGATTCTTTTCTTTGCTCTAATGAAGGAATTGTGATAAAAGTATCAAAATGATATATTTCCTATTTCTTCTTAGATTAAATTATGTCACCTTTCATATATTGCTTTAATAATAATACCATTATGTGTTAATACATAATGTTGTATTTTTAATTACAATATTTAAAAAAAATTTCGCCTTATAGGTTTATGAAAACTTATTTTTTGTCTTTATTTACTTTTATTGCCCTTCACATAATATTTTAAATATTATTTTCATAAATATTGCTGATATTTATGTAATATAGAATTTCTGGTTGAGAAAAAAACAATAATGTAACCAAAGTTAGTTCTAAAATGAAAACGCAATTTAAAAGTAATTTTAAATTCTACTTGAGAAGTAATGTTCATCAATATAAAAACCCTTCCCAAGGCGAGTAAAATAATTTTAAATTATTTTGTTTTAACTTGTTTATTTATTGATTCTTCTTCACGAGCTATGTAATAATCTACATTTATTAATATTGCCTACTTGAATTTTTGAAACGAATTTCATCAGCTAAACAGTAAATGCTAAATATTATTTTTCTTAACGTTTTTCAAAACGTTTAAAAAATATTATGAGATCAAAGATTTTTATGCTATTGTATACTCTGTTGCATGCACATCAAACAGTGAAAAAATTAGATTTTTAATTCAATTTTTTTCTTAGTTCTTATTTTA
>JAPDSC010098068.1:42500-83652 GCA_026290005.1 Latrodectus geometricus | reverse complement strand
TTACACCACTTTTCCTAAGAAGAGAATTCCTCTCTCTTTAATGCCTATACACTAGTGAACATGAGATAAAGTGTAAAAGGCACCATTTTTACCAAGAGATTGAAAAATTTTTCTTTTATTTGGGCCTCCCTCTTTAAGTTAATGGGAAATAATGCCGATAGCAGGCTACTAACGCCAAAAACCATTTTCTTGCTAGGATTGGTGCTAGGGGGGATGTAGAGTTGTATAGCTCTAAGCTTTACCATGTTCTTGACTGCCTGTTATATATATACATATATATATCGCAATATATACAGAGCCAATAACGGTCCGACGTGTTACCGGAGTTGTTTAAATTTACGGGTGCGCGCTCTAAGTCATATACAAAACGGCGACTTTCCTACGTAAAATGGAATTTGGAGATGTTTACGGGCTTCTTTTACATGCGAAAAAAGCTGCCGAAACAAGATTTTTCGAGGGAGTTGTTTTAAATCAAATTTTTCGCCAGTTTTATACATGAGTAAGCTTTTTTGGCTTCTTTGTGGTGACAGTAACTGCGAAAAATATGTAAAGTATAAATGGCTTTTATGGTAGTTTATGTCTTGAGCATGCCTATTGGTAGAAAGACGGTATCTGGATTTCAAATTTAAAAAGTTGGCTTTAAGAAGGGTAAATCAGGCAATTTTACATGGGAACTACGGAAATGGGTATTTTTTATTCATTTTTTATTTTTTAAAAATATTGATGTTTGGAATCATAACAGTTTTTTTGGTTGAATATTTATCCTTATTATTCAAATATTTATCGTTATTGCTATTTTTATCTTTAGTAATAACCCAATACATGCGTTATGATGTACATTTTATGTTTTTAAAAAAAGTTAAATGTAAATTTTTTCAGATGTTATTCAATTTTTGTTTGAATGATTTTTTTCAAAGTATTCTATTGTTCTTGAAAGATGTATTAAATATAAAGATTGCGCTTATTTTTTTCTTACTTATTTTTATAGTTAATAATAACTAATACACACATTATTATATTTTAGTTAATGTTAAAAATAAATTTTTTAGTACATTATTTTTTGAGATTTAGCACTTCATTTGTTTTTGCAAAAAAATCTTCAAAATATTTCAACATAACTTAAAAAAAATTCGTTAAAAATAAAGAAATGTGATAGGAATAATTACTATTTCTTGAAAATATCTATTTAAATTGTAAATAGATTGATAAAATTTTTAGATATGTATTATAATTTTATAAAAAAATTATTTTATCTGTACTTTAATTTTTGATGCTTAATTGCATAAATACTTAATTCCCAAATTTTACAGTCATAGTATTTGGCTTTTCGTGAATAATTGGTCGTACTCATGTGTCTGAAAAATGTTTTAAGCGTGTACGTATTTGATACGTCAGTATAAAAAATAGACTGCTAAGTTTTTTTAAAAAAGGAAAACAAACTGATAATTTAGAGTTTTATTTCAAGAAACATCATTTTACAACGCTGTGTCAAATATTTATTTCCCTTTATTTTTGACAAAAATTTTAAATTCTGAAATAAAATGTTAAATATAAGCATTTGACATAGTTTGCTTGAATAATGATTTATAGGTTTTACTCCTACAATAAAATGTTTCCAACAAAATTGACTTTTGTTTTTTCTACATTTTTTCGTCAACATAATCACAATTTTTTTTTAAACGAATCATAAAAAATCAAATTTTATTTTTTCTTATAATCAGAGTCATAGATTAAAATATTTATAAAATGATTTTTAAATAAAATTATTAATGCATGAGTAAAATATATGTTATTGTACTAATTCGAATCGAAATTATAGCAGTTGCGTGAAAAATATATATGCTTTATAAGATTTAATTTTTTAATAATTAATAAAAATTAGAATAAATTTATCAAGAAATTTATTACTAGGAAATTTATGTTTTGGCTTTTAATGTTTAATAAAAATCATCTTTTATAGAGTACAGAATTTAAATTATTGAAAAATAATATAAGTAAATATATATTTATAAATTATTGCTAAATTTTGCTGTGATTAAGAAAGTTAAAATATCACAAATTCCATATCCATCTTTAGAAAAGTAGAAGAAATAAAGTTTTTTTCAAATTTCTTATTTAAACGTATAAAGATAATCAATTTTGTTTATTATTTTTATGAATTTTGTACATATGATACATTTAATATACTTGTAAATTACTTGAATATTTTTGCAAAATCATTTTTTTTTTCATTTTATTTATCTAAATAATAATTTTTCAAATAAAAGTTTTAATTTCATACCTACAATAAAAATCTCTTATTGCTAAAACTATAAGAGTATATGTATATGAAATTTATTTCTATAAGCAATTAGATCTATTTAAAAAAAGAAATAAAATCATTAAAACAATTAACATTTCCTATATTTTTGAGTATTACCTCTTCTTAACTTAAATCGTTTATTTTATTTAGTAAATTAGCTGCATATTATTTGCTTTTTCTTCATATAACCAAATCTTTTATGTTAGCTTTCTACAAAATCATTTTTAAAATGTGTGATATTAATAAATTTCTAAAATGAAATAATCAAAAATGAAATATAATTGCTTATGCGGCTTATTTCTGTGTATGTGATACGTTTTATGGCTTGAATAGGTATTTCACAATTATTTTTAAGCAAATGACACCAGTTTTTTCCTTCTTTATCTCTACCCCTTAGTAGCAGACACGGGTGAGAGCTGTCAAAAAGCATCAAGTTTTTGGAAAAGAGCTCACCGGGATTGGGGGATTAAACATTATGTTTATATCCGTGCTTTTCATTTATTCTGCTTGCTCAAACAAGCCAGCTTTTCCCTACAATTCTCCCTCTTCACATATGCTCACTCGTTCTCCAATCAAGAATATACGTAGATAGGGGAAAAAATTAAGGGGTGTTAAATAGGAAAAAAGGGTAGGGGGAAGAAAAGAGAAGAATGGAGGGATAGTTTGGGAAACCCGTTGCAGAGGAGAAAAAGAAAGTTTAATTCGGTGGCATTCAATTCTTTTATTTTCCCCTTTCCCCTATATAACGTCATCGTCGACATTTTGTATGAAGAGGAAGCAATGTATAATTCCATGGGGAATACGAAAGCTTAGGTGTCTAGCAATACACGTATACAGATGTACTGCAAGAGAGGGAGTACTGGCAGACATGCTCCCATCTTTGGGATTGGTGGATCGGAAAGTTGGAGGGGTGTGATTGGCCGGGGAAAAAAACGTGCCTGTCTATTGATAGGCAAGGGGGATAAATAAGGGGGACACAAGTAATATCCCTAGGGGGGATATGCAGAGAATGTTAATATGTTCCTGCTGATTCGTCTGGTTGGTTAGAAACGATCTAATCCTCACTTCTTTTCCAGCTTTTAGCACGCTTCCAGACACCCAGGAAGAGGGATGGTTTGTTTGCCAGAAGATTTTTTCCCTAGGATAAAAACTCTGCTAGGGACAAGAATTGCTCATGGCGTTGGTATGACGCTTATTCCTTGAGTACACAGAATAAATTTCCTTTTGCTTTTCTTGGAAGCCAACGTGAATTTTTCGAAGTCTGAAAACAGAAAAACGAGATGAATGTTACCATCCCGAAATTTGGAAAAGTCTGTCAAACAACTAAATTCAGAATGTTTTATGTCTGAAAGCAAAACAGTCTCTTGGAAAGAATGATTCCTATATACATACCAAAAAGATTATCTTCATTTTTCTATTTTTGGCGAGTAGAGAAAATATCTCAACAATCAAAAAGAGTATTTATTATAAAATTACTCCTAAAATTTTTATATCGTATTTTATTTTACTATATGCCTCAAAGTCATATTTGGCAAGATAGAATTTATTTTTTAGAAATCAGAAACTAAAACTTAAATTTATAGGAAACTGTATTGTATTGAAAATAAATTACTTTAAATATTGATGGGGTAGGCCACGGAATAAATATTCTGCTTGTTAGAAAGCTATCACCCTTTTACAGCTTTCTGAATATTTTCATATTTTTCTTTCACACACCCACATCTTTCTCTCATTATACTGTATAAAAAAACAACATAAAAAGTATTTTAATCATATTCGTTTTTAAAAAAATCTAAGAATTAATTTATTCTGAAATATAACGATGTGAAAACAGTGAAAAAATGCTGTATTAGAGTTTTTTTTATTATGTTAAAAGCGTCCATCAAATATCTTTTAGATTGTGTCATTGATAAAATAACTCATTAAATTAATTATAATAATTAATTTATAAAATAAAATAAAAATTTAAACATTTTAACTGTTAATTCTTACAACTTGTATATATATATATATATATATATATATATATATATATATATATATGTTGAATTTTACATGAATAATTTTAACTCAGTTCTATTAGGAATACGATACAACATATTGAAAAGCTTTAAGCATAGTTTTATCATAAATACACTGTTGAATTTAACTTGAATGAAATATTAGTAATTGTTAATTAGAAAATGATAGTGTTTCCAAATAATTCGAAACACACTTAATTTTAAGGTAAGAAGATAAAACCAGAAACTTTTATTCTGAAATAAAAATTCAATATTATTTAAGATATGAATAGTTTTATTGAATTGGGAAATAATTATTACAATACAGATAAAATACAAAGTAATTAAAATTTTAAAGAGCACTATGTCTAATTCAAACACTATGTAAAATAGAATTATAATTTGTACTCAATTGTTGAAAAATTAGATAATTCTGTGAATGGAAAAAGATAGAGGTAGTCTAATTTCGAAAACTTTTTTCTCATCGGGGAAAAAAAAATAATGACTTCGATAGTAAGCAATATGAAGAATGTCGTACTGAAAAGATCTATGCATTTAAAACTCCTTAGGATATTAGATTCCTCCATTAATTGGGTGTGGGAGTTTTGAGAGGAATTTGTGAGTTTGTATAATTAGTGCACTTTTTATTTGATTTTAATTCAAAATTATGAGTAGATTCGTTTCTACAATTTTTCAGAAAAAGATAACAGGAATCAATTTAGTAAAACAAGCCAAGCAAAACTAGATATTTTTATGATATAACAATAACTTAAATTACCTTAAATACATTATTTAAGTAAAACGGAATATTTATTAAAAACAATACTAATGTAAAATAAATTTTAAACTCCTGACAGCAAAAATATTCAGAATATAACTATAGAATATAAAATTGATGATGAGCTTCATATTATTGTGAGTCGTGCTACAGCAATACAATACATTTGTAACGATTGTTTGGAATGTATCTTATAGTTAATTGAAAATAATTCTTCGAAACTTAAAACTCTTAATTTCCTATTTTTCCCATCAGTGAAAGAATGATGTATAAAAGCTTAATTGGATCTTCTGTCTCTTAATGGTTATTTTTTCCCACGAAAACTAATTAGATTTGAACCCCCATTTTAAAGTAGATTCCAAATTATTACAAGCAACCACACCCTAAGGAGAATCGAACTCATAAACTGTTGAATTGAAGATGAGAAGTTAACACTTGGGTTGTGACCATGCAATGAACTCAATCTGAGTAACAAGGGTAGTAATGGAATATGCGACTCCTCTTAATTGAATCAGGATCAAATACAATCAGAATAGCATAGCTTTTACATAGTGTCCACTAGATTTAAAAATATTAAAATAAATGCAAATATGCTTGATAATGAAAATAGCCATGTGTCTTCGTTTTTTCCTCAAAAAAGAAAATGTATCTCTCTTTTAAGCAAAATAAAATCAGGCGGAGATTTACTTTCACTGTGAATGAAAAAGTTTACCTGATTCAGATTTTATCCCAAATTCAGAAGCCATTCTCCCCACCTTTCAAAAGCAGAAATCAATGTCAAAATTTATAACAGAAATAAATAAAAACTTTAAAGAAATACAGAATCGGAAAGCAAAATAAAATACATAAGCCTATCCAACGTATCATTCACTCGATACGCTCAGAGCGAAATGTTTGTTTTCAGAGGAATTGAATATATATATAAAAAAGAACAACAGAAATAGAGAAACTCTCCTCCAACCTTTTCGATTTCGTTCTACGAGTTCGAAATAAGTAGTTGAAAAAAAATATCGATGCACACCTTCTTAGCATGCGTAGCTCCTTCCTAGATGATAGTATTCATCTAGTACGCGCATGGAACCCTTTTGGCACACATGCACACAAGTCTATGTTATAGGACGCTTTTCGATCGAATATCGTTTTACAGTTATTTCAATCCTCCCTAGTTATTTTACTTTTTCTTCGCAAACCCTTTATCACTTTGTATTTCTGCACTCCCCCACTTCTCTTGTTCGCTGCCTAAGATCACTTTTTTGCAGGAGTCTGCTAGCCTTGTGAACCTACCTAACCTATTCCCTTAAAAAAAGATTTTTTTGGCTATATTTAAGGTATTATGCATTATAACCGGAAGAAAATGCTTGGAAGTTTCATTTTCTTTGTGTGCTTTTGTGTAAATAATATGAGTTTCACTTTCTTTCAGGATATGATTTAAGAAGGTGGATCAAGGAAAAGAAGCATTTTCTAGAACTGATGGTAATAGAAGCCAAAACAATTTTCTTTCGGGGAAAAGATATTTCATAAAATGAAATAGTGGAAAAATCAAGCTGATTTTTACTTTTCGATGATCCTTACACCGTATACAGAGATGATTATATCTGTTTATGCTACAACAATTGTATCCATAGTATTAGATGTAAATTTATAGATATTTATTGTAAGCGAAAAATTTTTGTTTGAATATTCAAATAACAAATTGAATTCATAATTAAGTTTTGGTTGTACATTATTAGTAATAAGTTAAGAAAGGCGAATATAAACATTTGTTTTGTTTGATAAGTATTCGTAATGTTTTAAAAAACATTGATATGCTCTCTAAATTTTCTAAGTTAAAATATATTTTGTTTTTATTAATAAAAATAATAATTGTCAAAAATTTAAAATCAAGTTTTATTAATTTTATTTCCAACTTCTAAAAATAATTCATATTTAAATAAATTTGCATCCAATTTCTTTTTAAGTTTACGAAAAAATAAGGGATTCAATTTAATATATAATATAAATTACGTTAAATAAACTTATAATAAAATGTTAAAAAAAATTTGTATTTTTAGATAATAATTATTAACAGTAAACTTTATGCAGAAATGTTTTCATTTCAACTTGGACATGGATGTATGATTCAACTTGGAATAAACTTAAGTTAAAATTTTTTTAAATAGCAGAGTTTAATAATTCTATATATTTAACTGATTTGTCTAGATATTCTATGATATATTGGATTTCTCTCTAAACACACGCGTGTCTGTGTGTATGCGTAGTACTATATCGTGTTAAAACAATAAATTAACAATTTTAGTTGTTGGTAAGAAGTCTACAGGAATATTAATCATTTACAGATGTAAGATAAAATAATATAAATTTAATCAATTGAAAACGTAAAAATAAATGTAAGAGTTTCAATTTGTGTGTATTTATTTTATTTTGTTCACAGTGTATAATTTTAATATTTTATTCTTATATATATATATATATATATATATATATATATATATGACACAATTAATTTCTAGCCTTCAGCCAGCGCTACTTTATCAGCGTCTCAGTAAATCACACCCAACAATTGTTGTTATAACGCAATCCAACAAAACTTAATGCTCTTTGAGTTAGTCCTTTAACGACAGGAGAATGAGTGATACCGGATTGGTCCCCTGGAGTAGTTTATTACTAGTCTAGAGCGTGGCAGAGCCTAGAGTAGAACATAAACACCCAATCTGGGAACTGAGCCACGTTCTCCCTGCTTATCAACTAATTCGAGAGCACGCATTTCATCAAGGTAACGATTTGACCGCTCGGACACCGCCACCGTCCACTTCAGAGAGAGGTTACTAACTGCCCACTCGGCATTCGACCGACGTAATTAAATCCCCAACTAAGGATCGGACACACTGCGGCTGACCATTTTGAGTTTTGGGGATCGTATAATAGATTAGCAATTAATTATCAGAATTTAGGAAGAGCCATTATTGAAGCTCCTAATTTCAACTAAGTAATCTGAATTTGTTGAATGATTTTTTTATGCACATAAAATTATGGAAAAGTAATATAATTGATTAAAACCTATTAAAAATGAAAACAATTTTAGAGATTAATATGTCTGTAAATATGTTTTCTCCTTTAGATCTCAACTCTTGCAGAGAAATTCTAAATACAAACATCTGTTGTTCAAGCAACTTCAATGAATAAGAATGATATCTGTCACTAAGGAGAAATAAAATAGTCCCTTTTGAAATGTGTTAAATGTACAATACAAATAAAATAAAAGTAGTAAATATTTCTTGTTTTGTATTTGAATTGATTTCCTAATAAGAAATTTTTCATTGTGTTTTACAAAACGTTGTGAATATAATTAAATAAGTATTTCAAAATGATAAATGGAAAATCAAATATAAATATCAAATTTATTACTAACAATATTAATCCATCATCAGAATATGGTAAAAATATTCAATTCTTCTTTTCAAATGGCAAACTTAACTTTCATGTTAAAAATAAGAATTATATTTTCTTAAGGTTTTTTAATATACAAATAAAAATGCATGTGTCTGGATTTTTTTGGATAATGTATTTTATGCGCATGTGTCTTACTTCTTCCCAATAGAGTAACAATAATTATTTCGAAGTAATTGAAAAATCTATGTATTAGGTGTTTATTTCTTCTTTAATTAATAAATGTGCATTAAGTTTAAAATTTTATTGAAAATTTTGAAATTTCAACAAGAATCTCAATTTTATATTTCATAAAAAATATTTTAACTTAATATTTCAAAAATTTAATATTTTATGAAAATTTCTTAGTTGTCACTTACAATGCGAAAATTCCATACTTGTGAGTTAAATAAAACCGTCAGGAGTGTAATGTCTTCATTAACGAATTGATTGATTTTAGACTATTTAATAAACTTTATTATAAGTAATATGTGCTTTCTTCTCTAGTTACTAAAACTTAGATTTCATCATATCAAAAATTCATCAAATGACATTAGAAAAGAAAAACTAAATTATTTCAGTGTATAGAATATTGTTTGATGTCATGTTAAGTACAAAGCATGCATGGCAAAGATTTAAAGTAAAACAATTTTAAAAAAGTTAATTTTTTTTATCAATTTATTATTTACATATAAATTAATACTAAATATGCTGTTAAAATTCATTGCAAATTTTTAATACATATAGCCTGAAAAATTTTATACATTTGTGATTTCAACAGTCGTTAAAGCAATGAGATATGGATTTTATGCATCAACATGCATATTTATTAGGATAACTGTTTTTGACTATGCATAATGAACAACTTAGCAAATGAAGTCTATTATGAAGTTCTTTAAAATTCAACAATTGTTATATTGAGAAGTTTTCATAGGTTGCTGATATTGTTCAAATGTTACAAGAGGGAAAAAAAAGAAACCGTCCAATAAATTATTCAGCTATTCCGCCCGACTAATGAGTGAGTAAATAGATAGCAGTTATTACTCTTTATTTAAAAATAAAATCTTCCTCTTTCCCTCATTCCTTGATTTGTATATAAGTATTTTGTTTTGTGCTGTGTACAAATATTTGTGATCTCATGGTGGATATTCTGGAATTTTTTTGTACACGCGAATACGAACCACTATTTATGAAATGTTCTATTGTAAGCTATATGTGGTGGCATCAAATGCTTTATAACTGGTTTGAGATATGTTTGACTGTTCCTTCGGCTTTAAGATGCCTTATTGAGAGAATGAGCCATTCTACAGTAAAATAAATAGTTAAACTTTCATGTTTTGATAAATTCATCGTGAAAATATTTCTCATGTTGTGATCACTATATTTTATAAAAGACGGAAAGCTGCTTGTACACTGCAAGAAAATAGGTAATTTAATTTGGTTAAAGAGATTCATTGTGAGCAATTATGCAGGACTTCATCGGAAATTTCAACAAATTATTGATGTGTTACAAACATTTAAGGAATTATCTGTAAGAGATATTTCATTCAACATTTCACTTTTTATATAAAATGACCAACATTAGTTTTCTAAGTGCTATGAAACAAACATTTTTAAATTCTATAATTAATTAAAAATAATTGTATATTAGTTCAATTGAAAATCATAATGAAGCAAATGATTTGAAAGAGTTTCGTGGTGAAAATGAAAGACATTTAAAATTTTGTATGTCTATCAAAAATTAGCTGCAGCTCTTGATGTTGAAGTATCATTTTGTATTGCGTTACTGCAGTTATAAACTCAAAATAGATTAATTTGAGTATAATAAAGCATAATCACTAATCGTAGCTGTTTCGGCTACTATATGAAACATTTATTTTAATAATTTGTCTTATTAACAAATAATTTAATGTAAAATTATAATATTGATGATATTTCGTATTATATATATAAGCAACAAAATATCCTCATTACAATATTTTATTAATATTTTTTTATGATTTGAAATGTTTTAATGCCCCATTTGATAATTTCACTGTTTATAGTATTTGAAATATTTTAATAAATATCCATATTTCAAATATCACATTAAAAGATAATCACCAATTTTCCCATTGCTAGATTTGTAAATAAAAAAATAAAAGT
This sequence comes from Latrodectus geometricus, assembly GCA_026290005.1. Lineage (NCBI taxonomy): Eukaryota > Metazoa > Arthropoda > Arachnida > Araneae > Theridiidae > Latrodectus > Latrodectus geometricus. The sequence continues at coordinate 73,001 of JAPDSC010098068.1, read as the reverse complement.
GTTAGTTTTATAAATACCAGTAATTTAATTAATTTGAAACTACGTTTTTTATGCAACAAATTAGTTATAAAATTTGAAACACTTGAAGCCGAATAAACCATAGAAGAAACGGCACCTTTTGAAATTTTTGAGAATAGCTAGCAAGATATCTAATTCCATTGAAGACCTCCCAGATGAAAAAAAATTACACAAATTGATTTTTCGTTTTGTTCAAACACATTTTCGTTTTGTTTTGAATATGAGTGTGTTAGGTGAAGAGACAATTATTTAATATGAAAATTTACATGATCAAAGTATAAAATCATTATGACTGACAGTTCTTGGTACCTTAGATTAATAGAAATAGGTTGCTGAAAATGAACGTATTGAAACAAAAACAATCAAAACCAAAATTATAATTATAAACAAAGATTGACATAGATGTGTACAGATTTATAACGCAAATTAAACATATACATTATTTAATAGCATTTACAGCAATAAAAGTGATATTTTATAGCATTCGTATCCATAGAAATTCCATAACATCAGTGGAAAATCTCTTTTTGAACGTTCCCCCTGACCAAAAATTCAAGCGTAAGTCACGCGTCCACTTGGTCAACTGACCGTCACAACTGGCCGATGATTGGATTAGACTCTTTGCAGTCCCCCTTCTTGTTCTACTTTCCACATTGAGAAGTATAGCAGACCTGAAAGGGGGAGTGAAGTTAATGAACCCCTTTTCGCTCCTTCAAACACTCATTTTCTGCACCATGAGTTTTACAAATGAAAGTTAATCACAGTTAATCCAATCTGATTCCTCTCTTACCTGCTTGAGGACCTCAAAAATAAATACAGGCAGGAAAAGTAAAGAATCCAAACGGTTTCATTTGATTGGGGGTGATAAAACGTTTGCTTCACTATTAATGTTTTTTTGACTTGGTGAATGCAATAAGTTTTTCTGTTTCTGTTGTAACGAATTATGAATGATGATAGAAATTTTTACGATTTCATAAAGAATTATGAATTTATGAATTATGGGATGAGCTATAACTTTTTTAATAAATGTTTTATTCCTATACAATGATATATGATCGTATCTTTTACACCATCAAATAAAAATAAACGAGAAGATTGATATTTGATAATGTTTCAGTTCAGTTTTTATTTAAATACTGATGCCAGAATTATCTCTTTAAAGTAAAATAAAAAAATCTATCACTGAAATTTAATTAAAAATAATTAAAAGTAAGTAATTTAAATAATCTGATTATTTTAAATCACCATATGAGAATACGATAACCAATCATCAGGAAATACAAAGAATACAAAAAAATAAAAATTATCTTTATTTAAGTAACGAGTAAATATGTTATAAAAAATTACAATATTTTTTTAAACATATTAGAACTTATTTTCAGAGATCCTACTTTTAAAATATGTGCTTTGTATTATAAGCAATAAAAATATTTATGATTCTTATTTTTCAGTAAAATAAATCAATGTAAGAAAGAAAAAATACAATTAATGGATACAATCACACAAAAATAATTGTTCGAATCCTAATTGTCTTAGATTTAAAAGTACTTGGTTCTCTGTTTAACACAGAGTTTGAAAAAATGTTCTTTCTGTAATAATTCGGTAGATTCTGTATTAACAACGAACCACACGTCTTCAGCAATAAATTCTCAATAATTATACAGCAAGGTGTCTCATTTCGAGAGACAGAACCAAACAGTGATGGTAAACTGAGATACTTCTCGAGTCAGCACTACTGGAAAACCATAAACCAACTCCACCACTGGAGCTTCGTACAAGGAAAACCAGGCTCCTGACAAGCCAATGGAATCCTATCTCTCTTTGATGTGCTCAAACACACGGGGAGAAATTATCATACACATATATCCTCTGGCCTGGAGCCTACACATAATTGCTATGTTTCCATTGGTCTGACAGTTTTATGCGGATCGGGCCAGAGAGCGATATAGAGTTGGTAAAAGGATAGCGATAGAGAGGAGGAAAAGACAACGGATAACGCAGGATATTCATTAGAGGAAGGATGCTGATAGAAACGGGAGAAGTGACGGGAGAGAGGAACAGATTAGGGCGTCCCGTATCCTCTCATTTCGTACGAGAGAATGCGAGAGGAAAGAGGGGCCTGCATCGAATAAATAGCCATTAATAACAGGAGGAAAATGCCGCTTTTCTTGACTCCGCAAGTTGAGACGAGAAGCCTAAAGAAGGGGTTGAGCACAAATGTTCTTTGTTGAAACCTCCGAAGGAAAATGTCATGGGCAAGCTTACATTTTGTACTGAATTTGTATAGGCTTTAATGGCTTATCAAGACTGTTGTAAGTCATTTCCAAATAATGAATCCAATTATTATTGTTTGTTACTTGGTTTAGAAACATGTAAGAAGTAAAAGATAATGTGAAACTTCGGCATAAATTTTTTCACTGAATTTTATTTCTTACATCTTACACATTAATTTACGTTATAAATGGAATATTGTTATGAAATCTTAGATTAAAATAATGTTTTAATTAGTTGATATACTAAAGAATGATATAATGATAGGCTATATTATTTTTATTAAATTGTAAATAGAATTTGATTTCCAATGGGTTATGGGTTTTAGTTCTGATTCATGATAAAATTATTAAAACTGATTCTTTTGTTTAAAAAAAAATTGACTATAATGGGAGTATGAATATTTACTTTCGTATAATACATTGTTTATTTATTACTTTAGTTTTGTTATTAAAGCATAAGAGGAAAAATGAATTTTTGAACAAAAATTTAAACCAAATAATTTTTGTTAAAAATTTTTGATCACAATATATCTTAATCACAGAGATTAAGATTCACAAAGAAAACAACTTAAATGGTACGGTACAAATTAATAAAGAAAATAATTCTAAAAAATTATTTAGAGATATTATTTAAAATTAAGAGTTGGCACGCACGCGCGTTTAAAAAATTAAAATATACCAGTAAAGTGAACTTTCATCAAAAAACAACATTAAAATTCAAATTAGAAGATGTTTGAATTTTTAATTTGAAGTTCTGAATTTGGTATCTTTTTGTGATGAATCCAATTTATAACATATTTTTCCAAAACTTTAACATTACATATAAAAAAAGAAAATGTATGCGTAATGGAATTTATGCTAAGAAATAAAGAGGGAAGTATTAAAAAAATATATATGTTTACTTAAGAAGGAAAGCTACCTTTAAAATAAAGTTAAACTCATAGTATATTAATGAAGCTATTTTATATTTATCTAATATTAAAAGAAGCCTGAAATTTTTCATCATTTACAGTTTTACTTTTAGTCTATATTGAAACGTATTTATACATATAAATATGCTTTAATCCTTAAGGTGCATTTATTTTACCAGAATGTCGCTTTTTGAATTTACTTGTTTTAATTTTTTTCAATATAATAATAAATGTCTTATTATCTTTTTGAAACCTCAAATAAAGAGAATGAAGCTTAAAGTATTGTAGTATAAAATTTGCTCATACATCCCAAAAAATTAAATGTGCGAAAAATAAAAAAAATTCAAATAAATATTTTCTCCAAGATTTCAACTAGTTTATCGTTATTGAAAAACACAAAAGTTATTTCTAATTCATTTCTTGTATTCCTTTCAAGAATGAAAACTGTATGACATATTTTAGAAAACTTAAATTTCCAGTAGGATTGTATACTTCTTAAATCAATACCCAAAATTTGAAAACTTTACTTTTACAATATTAAGTTACATTTTTCATGCATAAGAAATGCAAATAATTAATTCCAAATAGTTTTATCTTTAAAAAATTTTATGTAAGACTAAAAATTTTATTAAAACAGTAAAATAATAATTTAATACATTTATGAAAGTAAATGCATTTTATGAAATAGTATTTGCAAATACATTTTTAAAACTATAATTTTTAATGAAATTTATTAATACAAACCATTTGTAGTTTGATATTTCAAGTAAAATATAGCTCTTTCAAAAGTATTGTGTGTGTAATTATAATTTTTTCAACAATATGACAATAGTTTAAAATATTTTTTAAATAATCATTTGAATTCACTGTGTCAATGAAAAAATTATTTTATTATGAAAACAAAATTACTTTGATAATTTTTAAAGGAATTCTACAAGACTCTCTACAATTGCGTAATTAAAAGAATAATTCTATCTTCTTTCATTCTCTTGCAAATATTTTGTTAAAAGAGAAAAAATTAGAACTTTTAAAAGAATTAAGAGATAAATTTATTTATATTCTATTATATCACTTAATTTGTTTTACATGATATTTTAATTGTAATAATTAAGAATATAAATAATTTTTCCGTTAATATTTTTAATTGAACTTAATGTTGTTTAATGCAAATTAAACCCTTGCATTTTTACCAAATAACTGACACAAACTTTATTCCTTACATATTTTTAACCGGCATATAAATGAATATAATCAATATATACCTTTCTAAAATGAATTTATAGAATTATATGAACGCAGATAATTGTATTAATAAGTTTCATGTTAAAATATTAAAGATTCTATATTTGATTATTATATAATTTGAAACAGCAATATTCGGAATAATCGATATTTTTGTAAAAATAAATATCAAAAATATTTGTGTGTTTTATAACTCATTTTCTTTTAACCTTTGAATTTTTCTTCCTTCTTCTGAATGTGAAAATCTTCAATATGTGAGGAAAAAATTTGTAATAAATGGTGATCTGAAAAATCCTTCTTTTTTTTTTTTTTTAACAAAAAATATTTTAAAAATATTTAATATTTCTAAAACATCGTGTAAAATATTCTTATAAAGTATTTAAAATGAGATATTTTGCATCCCTTTTTTAATGCAGTTCTAATTTTTATAATATAAAAAAGTATTGACAATAACTGGAGTTGTCGGGCAAATAATCTTTAATATATTTTATGACAAAATTTTAATTTAAATAACAATTTTTATCAAGTCAATAATATTTACGCTTCTTTTCTCCTTTAAAAATTTTATAAATGTTTTCAAAAGAAGAAACTAAGAAATCAAACTTTTATTGACACAGGAAGACACATTAAGCAAATGGAAACACACTTATTCCACAACATAAGCTATTTAAGTTAAGAAAAAAAGTTAGTTATATATACAATTGCAAAAATACTTATTGAAGTTCTTCCTTTAAGTAACAGCATCATAAAAATGAATATTTACAAAAGCAGAGAGTCTAAAAAGCTGTCATTTTATTAATTAATACAGGAAAATACATTAAGCAAATGTAACACATTTATTTCGCAGCATCAGTTAATGTAAATTGTGAAAAAATCAAGCTATATTTACATGAGCAAGGCAAAAGTAGTGTTTCTATTAAAGTTCTTCCTATAAGATAATAGAACTTTATAACTTTGAAACTGAGAAAAAATAATAATTTTACATTTTTCTGGCAATCATAATACCATTGATGATTTTGCAATTGTCAAATTAAAATTTATGTAATAGTTTTCACATTTCTACATTGAATATTTAGCAGTCTACTCTTTCTTGAAATAATATTGACAATATGGTTATTCTTTTTTACTTCTTCATCAAATTTATCCAACTCTTACATTTTGTAATAAATGTTTCTCTCAACCATCTTACTTGAAGTAAACAAAATATTCAAACCTTCCTAGGAATTTATTTACTTTTATTATTATGAATGCATGATATAAATTTACTTTTGTATTCATAGATTTTTTTTAACTTTTAATTGACTTTAGAATTTTTTCTAATCTTATAAATTTTAAAATAAAATTAAACTATAAAATATATTTTGTAAATTTTCTGTTTTTTATTATTATATTAAGTCTGATACTGATACTAATTTTTTACATACTATGGTGATGGTAGTTTTTTACAACTAATATTTGCTTTTATAGATAAAATGGAATAAATAAAAAATGCTTGTAATTTACTAAAATTTATTTGAAATAATTTTTTGAAGTATTCAAAATCCTATAAGGTGGGTTTCTTTTAATCATTATAATAGTTTTTTCCCCTTTAAGATAAATAACTATTAATATTTCTCACATAGATTGTTTAATAATTTTTATTGACTATAATTTATTTTCAAACATTATCTTTTTAGTTTTAAAATGTAGACTAACATTAATTTTTAAAACATTACGGATGACGAAATAAGGTATAAAATGGTATACATTTTATTAATAATTTTGTCAGTGTTGTGTATTTATGATAAAAAAAACTTTTGATAAGAATCTGTAATGTGATATAAGGAGATATTCAAGCAAGTTTTTATGAATGCAAATTATTAATGATTGATCTCGACTGCGCTACATTTATGTGTAAATATTATATTTTTTGTTTAAGAATATTTACACATGTTTCTTTATTATGACTTTTAAATTTTGTCTTTAAATGCATTCTTAAGTATATCATTTTCGGAAACGTATTTCTATTCATATCTTTATAAAGTAACTATTAAATAGTTTCAAGAGAATGTTTTTATAATTCTTTATATGTATGCAAATTAAAATTATATATTATTATATATATTTTTCATTTATTATAATTCAAATATCTATCAAATGAAATTCTCATAAAATACTATTTATTAATGTTTTTAGTTTGACTTACAATAATTTGTCAATTCAAAATTCAGTTAATTCAAAAGAAGCATTAACAAATCATAAAATGCTAAGAAATATAGGTGGCATAGCGTTTTGAAAACAATGCAAACAGAAAACGTATTGGTAATATTGGTCCATATGTTTATAAAAATACTTATCAAAAGAGACAAAATAAAACAAAACAAAATTTGTAGGTAATTTAAATTTTGTTTGAATGAGATTTTGTTCAATATCTTGTTTAAAATGGAAAAAATCTCATATGTAATTTATTTCATTTTATAAATGATATTGAACAAAATCTCATATGTAATAGACATTTATCTTACATTTATTTTGTCAAAAGAGTTAAAAGTTGGCAAAAAAAATTTGTTTTGAGGAAAAATTTCTCTTTAAACAAGATGCATTTTAAATTTGTTTTAAAATTATCTATTAGTTGTTTATTGATGATGTGTGTACGATATTTTAAATTTCATTTTCAAATTTCTTAATATACTATTTATATAAATTCAAATTCCATTTTACTTATTTTATTACTGGTTTTTCCTTTTATTTATGTTGCTCTCATATATCAATCATTTGAAAAGTTTAGATAATTTATGAGATTCGAAAGAATCAGGAATCTTTTAAGTCTCATTATCTTAGTTAGTAACATTTTCTTAAGAAAAATACAATTTCATGTAAATTATTCAAAGAGAACACAATTTAAGGGATTAAATGATTCAGTATAAGTTTCAGGGTACTTTTATTTAGAGTTTAGCATCTGTAAATGAAAATAATCAAAGGCAATGTGCATTATTTTGTCTGCTTAAAATTTCGTAAGCAAATCCATATACCATTAAAGAGTCATGTCGTTAAGCATAAAATTTGTTTTAAAGGAATGGGAATGACAGAATTGTCTTTAGTTGCAAGCCGAAACATTTGTGACGCTCCCATTTGCAAGTGTTTATCGGGTAAGATGCAAATCTGCATCGGCGAGAATCTCTCTTCGGTTATGCAGACGCACCCCACGTTTTGCCTTATTCCTGATGGATAGGCATTGTTAGAGGCACGTTTAAAACGACAATTGCAGAGGGCTCCCCGTTCCAAACGAAATAAATGTAAATCGCCGGCCATAAATTACGTCCTGATTAGGGTAGACAAACTGCAACAGCTGTACGTTATAAGCAAATATATCTTGCTTCAAATTCTATTTATACAGGCGTGGAGCTCCGTAAATTCCTCGAACAGACACGAATCGAGGCGCCCTGATTGGGCATTTGTCTCGGCGCCAAACCATAGAGGAGCGGAGAAGGGGAGGAGCCTAAGCTTCCTCCTCGACACCTTCGAAAAGAGGAGAAAGAGCGATTGAGATGGAGAGGAGGAGAGAGCACGTAGAGAGGGGATATCGGATACGTGTTAACGAAGTTCAGATCAAGGATTTGTTCCTTCTTTTTTTTTCCTTCCAAAGTCTTTCTGGTGTTCTTTAATAAGCTCTTTAGAAGCATAAAATTTCAAACGAGTGTTTATGTTTCAATTCAAGAATTGAATGCTTATATGAATAATTCAATTTTAATGATTCAATTAATTTTCATAAGAAATTAAAAAAATGGACGAGAACATCAGATTTCTTTTTTTTGCTTTTGGGCTATATATTAATAAGTGTCTTAGAAGCATAAAATTATAAAGAAGTGATTTTGTTTTAATTGAATAAAGAAATTTATATACTTTTAAAGTTATATTTGTTTCCTTAACAAATAAAAATATGAAAACGATGAGAGAGAAATAAATTTTTTTTTCTTATTTAAGTTTTATTATTAATTTTTAATAAGCCCACAGGGAATATAAAACTTTACACAAATGTTTTGCAGTTCAATTCAGTTGAAGAATGCTCATATAAGCAGTTTTTGTCATCAATGATTTTCCTTATTTCTCCATGCAATTAATTTTCCTTACAAGAAAATAGAATTTCGTAATTGTATACTCTACACCAAACAATTCTGCAAAACTAGTTGCTAATTTCTTAGTATTTTGGTTCCTTAGCCTTACAGTTTATAAGTTCGAATAAAAACTGAAGCGTAAAAGATTGAAGTCCATCTTAAGCTATTGGTCCCATCAGAATTAGTCATGGAAAAAATGTGGCCATAGAACAATAAAAACAGATAATACACTAAAAGAAAATTTAAAAAAAAACATGTAAAAGAAAACAAAAAAACGTGTAAAATAATACATGTAAAAGAAAATTTCAAAAAGAATTTCAAATTTTCTTTTACAGATCTACAATGTGTATCTGTTCCCAAGATTTCCCAGATTATTTCAATTTATCAATATACTACCATCCCGAGATATTTCAGTCGTAGCTGAATTCGTTAGTGCAAATTGTTTTATTTCATTTTTATTCCATCTGAAATTGGAAATAAAAAATTTCAGTTTTAGTATTTAAAATATTTTGGATTTTTTTCAATAAATATTATGACGATGAATGGGTTAACATTATTATAACATTAACTAATCAATATGTAGTTGAAGTTAATAACAAAATTAACATCTATTACATTTTGATAAAAATAAATCATTTTACCTAAAACTTGCATAATAATATTTGTTTTGTTTCCTGATATTTTAAAAATAATCTATTTTTTTAAAGACATTTTTTACTGATCATTGCTTATCCACACGTTTTAATATTTAAATAATTTTTTCTCCTTTGGATGTGCCCCAAAGCAAAATAAAAAATATTCTCTTCAGAAAATTACTATTTTCAAATATTCTTGCTTTTTATTCGTTCAAATATCTTCAATATAATGAAAAATTAAAAATATTAAAAATATTCTTCATTCTGTTATATACTCTATTTCATATAACCTATAACATTAAAGATTTTATAAGTTGTATTTTAATTTAAATAAAAAAATAACAATAGAATAACTAACCTTTGCGTGAATTTTCCGACATTTTTAATTTCATATTTAAAATTAAATCAAAAATTTATATGCAGTTAATTTAAAAAATTTGTTATAATTTTTATTAAAAATTAATTATATGATATTGAAATTTAATTAAAAAGATCAATAGGAATTGTATCACTTTGTCATATGAGTTGTATTAATATATATGCCTCTGATTTTTGCTTCATATAAATATATCTGTATTTTGATATACAGAAACTATTTTGCCCATAAATCACAAGTAAAATTAATATTTTCTTTGAATTCTAGTAGATTTTATTTTGATTGAAGAAATTTTAAATTCGGAAATTCAATGCTATTAAATTTTAAATTTCAACTTAGAGTAATATATCAAGAGATATAATTTATTTGGAGACTTTATCAGGAGACAGCATCTGTTACATTTTGAATAGAAAAACTATATCTTCTCAGATTTAACTGATAAAATAGTAAATTTGTCACATTTAATGTTTGATTTTTTTAGTTAAATATTTTATTTTATTATTATAGTTAAAAGATAATAGCAAAATGAAACCTTATTTGTTGCAATGAATTTCAATTTTAAATAATAGTTGATCACATTTTGAAATAAAGCATTTGTTCTTTTAATATTATTGTTATAATTAGAATCTAAAATCATTCAGTCATCACTTATTATATTTTAAGTTGTATGAGGACTTTATTTTTTCATTCATAGTTTATTTGATCAATATTAAGATTAGTGAATAATATAAAATTTAGAAGAAAATCTATTTTTTTCTCTTAAATTGGTTACGTAATAATTTTTTGGTTCTTTGCTAAATTTTAATAAGTTTTTTTCTTAGCTTTTTAATAATTTTTAATTTTATAATTGGATAATATCACTTAAATTTTATAATTTTTTAAATTCAGCATTCTATTTTTTTGTAATATTTTAAAAAACAATTATTAGTATGAAGTGTTCATGAAAGTTGCTTCAAAATCACCAAAGTCAGCTTAGGTTTATTTTTTATTGCCTTTTTTTCATTGAAGAATATTCATTCCAAAATCATCCATCAATTTCATTACTTCGAGTAATTTCTATAAAAACTTAAATATAAAAAATACTTAATAATAGTTTTGGACCATATCCAAAGTTTAAAATGAAAACATTTTAACCTCGTTTATTCTTCTGTAAGTAAAGTATGAAAGAAAATAAAAACTTCTGATATATACAAAAATTGTTAGGGCCAGAAAAAAAAACTAAAAGAGAGAAAATAAAAAAATCTAAAAAAATTGGAGGGAGGAAAAATTGTCCTTGTCTCAGTACGAGCCAATCTATGCTGTTTACATTGTCTCGGCTGGTCTAAAAGAAGAAAAAAAAGTCTATATTCAACAGGCCCACTTCTCTATATGAAGGGTGACGCGTTTAATTTGTTGTATGACGTTCTCGTAGGCTGCACATTCACCCATAATGTCCCCCCGGGGACAGCAGTACCCGGCCCTAATGAAATTTGTGGGCCCACAAACTTGGAAAGAGATGGTAAAATGTGTGGCTGGTTTGCTTCAACTTGTCGGCGGAGTTAGCTTTCTCTCTATTCTTATTTAATGTTTTTTGCTTCCTATTTTCTGGTTTGTGTTCTTTTATAAATGATGATCGTGACTCACTGGACACCAATATTAGGTTTTCTTAACAAAACATAAAAATTATGAGGATTTTGAAAGTTTAGAACATGCATATCTAATTTTTGTGTCAACTGTAACATATTTGCAGTTAAAGAAATTAAATATCTACAATATCTGTTAGTAAATAGTTATTTAGTAAATATGTTTGTGTATACATTGATACTTAAAAGTGTTTTTGCATTTTGAAATTAAAAGAAATCACATTGTATCTTACAACTGAGTCTACATAATTAATTTTTTTCGTATTAAAATCATGCTCTTCTAAATAAAATCAAAATGACTTTTTAGGGATTTGGACAACTTTTTTTACATTAAAATGGTCTTGGTGTATCAAGGAAAAGTATCTCACATACACAAAAAATAGAAATTGATCTTGGCATCGATATCTTAATGAATTAACAAACATTGAATATTACAAACATTCTTTTCTGAAATCGCAATAGTTTTAAGGTTCAATATGTAAAATAAATATCTTCCTTTTATAAACAAAAAACTCAATATAAATTTCTATGAATTTGTTGAATAAATTCAAAAGCATATTCAATAGCAAGAAACTAATAGTTTATATAAATAATTCAATATATATAATTTGATACTGATTAAATTGTGAAATATATCATATTCACATTTTAATGATTTATTGTGAGATATATCATTAAAGAGTGAATATTTTCATTTTAAGGTTTATTGCTAAAGCAATTAAGGTTAAAATGAAAATATTTTCGTAAATAAATGCAAAAAAATTATATAGAAATTATTATGACAGTAAATAATAAATTAAATGTAACTAAAATTTTGCTTAGATAGGAAGGTATAAAGAAAATTATTCTACTATAGCTTTTAAATCGTATGTGAGTAATGTATTTATAACAATTAAATAAGTAATATATTTATAATTATATATTTATAATATTATATTTATAATAATTTAAATTAAAAAATTATTATTTGGATTCATTTACGGATTATTATATAATTCTGGAGTTTTAGATATATAATGCAATACCTTATTTATTAAAGTATAAAATTATTTTAAAAAATGTAATGTGAAGGAAGAGAAATAGACCTTATTTGGAAATATTCTTAGCTAACATTTTTGACATTCTTTTGCTTTATATATTGGAATTGTAAATGGTTTTTTTTTATTTAATATTTAATCCATAACATTGAATACATTAAGGTTCTCAGCTTATTCCAATGGAAGAATTCCATTTTACATTGTAAAAGTAGGGCTATAAATTCATTTTCCATCGTACAATAATAATTCAAAACCATACTATCACTGTATTGGTCACCACAGCAGATGACCTATTCAAACAGCTCAAAATCTTGAAAACAGATCACAAACTAGTATCAACAATACAAATCGTGATGTTTTCGTCACCAGAATCAGAACTTTACTACCCTCATTGTTGTTGTTATAAGTCACATTACAACTATTCTTTCTGGTAAACGAAATACCCAAACATCTTTTGTGATTCAGATACCAGGGACCACCCAAGCCAATGTTCTTGCGAGACAGTGTCGAACTTGGTTTATTACAAACACACTGATCATGCGTGGGAATAGCTTGCGACAATGACAACCAATGACAGGCGCTATATCATTACAGTATCTATTTACCCTGGGCAGTCACAACAGTGCTGGAATTCCTTCTGTGTCACTAAAATACGAGGAAAAACTTAGATATAAGACCTGCCAGCTGCTATTTTTCTACTCTCTTCTCTTAGGAAAGAAAAGAGGACTTTTCAACGAAATCCGCTAAGATGTCAACGAAGCTTTCAAACATTCTATTCAAACAACCCTCGAGAATCAAAATGGAGGGGTGGGGTGTATGGAATACACTAAGAATGAATAATCCTCCAAATCTCCATTGATGAGATGCTCCTATTTGAGGAACTATAACACACTGTCGAGGTGAATGAAAATGATGGGGGGTTGCAATACGAAAATGCACACACGATCGCTAAACATAGAGAATGAGGGGCACAGGTTGCGACCTGGCAGGCCAGGGGACCAACCCGCCACGACGCCCCTTTTCTTTGGAAACCCTAGGGGTGCCTCTCACCTGGTACTGGGTGTCCTACTCAGTTGCCACTCCATCGGGACGTCCCCTTTGCAAATTGAGGGTGACCCTCTACCGGGGGGTGCAGGCCTTAATGGGATCATCTATTATGCGACACGTGAGATGGAAAAAAAATAATATCAACCAGAATAAAAAAAGAAGAGAATGCTCTACTCCGATTAGCAGAAAATACTCTTCAACTGTATAGAGGAGTTAGACCAGGAGTTAACCCGGCCTGTAACGAAAAGCACATCCAATTGGCAGGGATCGGCGGTTAGTTGCATTGTTGTTAAACGCCATGCTATACAGCGATCATAAAAACTCGATGCATAATAGTCTTCCGATTTGGTACGCGAAGTTACTGGTCTTGTATACCTGCTTTTGGCACTATAACAATCGATTTGAGACATAAAAAGTTTTGGAGCTATTCTCTTTTTAGCGACAGGAGAATGGACGGGTTCTGAATGCTTGTTTGTGCCCTCAGCGGATAAGAAGGGGAATAATCACGGCTGATAAAGGTAGATTTCAGAATCCATTGTTGAAATTTGAAGCGAATCCAATGAACACGAGTATGTAATTCGTTTTTGGTGTTAATGCCTCCCGGAAAAGACGTCAATACAAATTTTTTACTGTTTGAAAAAAGATCTTGAATACATTGTTTCCTAAAGAACCCCTCTAATATTTGCCATTAAATTTGAAATTTTATGTGTATTTCTATCGACTAAATGATTGTAAACATGTTGCATTGATCAAATTTAAGCAATTTTTTTAAAATAAAAAATTGAAAAACAAATTATGCCTTTGATTTCTTATCTCTCATTAAAATTCCTTAATCTCTGTAGGCATTAAAATAATCTACTGTAAGAAAAACAATTGCCAAATTAATAAAATATTGCTGCATAGAATACTATCATTTGAATAAGCTACTGAATACTATTATTTAAATAATAGAATACTATTATTTAAATATTCAACTGAAAATTGGAAACTTCTTTAGAGTTTGCTTATCATTCTACGGTATTTTTTGCCTGTAAAAAGTTATTTTAGTACTACATTTTGAAATTGTTTCTGAGTCACTACAATTATCCACATCTAAGGTAGGATTTTAATGTACGGTCTGTTGTAATAATTATTCAGCTACCACCAATTTAATAAACGAAAAGATAATAAAACGAGCAAATGACATCTATCGTATCTTCGTGATTGAAAATAACGGTTAGACGTAAAAAAAAAATCAATACAAAATTTTTAAAAATTTCAGTGCAAAAGAAAATCATATTTTAAGATGATATACTTCCATCCTTCTCAAATATATGATTTTCATGAATATTGAAAACACTTTGAGATTTCAAGTCATAAATCTCAAGTTCAATTTTTCAATCTAAAAAATTCAAATTAAATTAATCAAAAAAAGATTTTTTAATTTTTTTTACTGAAATTATTAAATTGGTATTCAATGTAGCAAACTTATTTATTGTAAGAAAATTTATCACATGCAAACAAATCACTATTTATTGGTTGTTCCATCTTCCTTTTCTTTAATAATGTGTATTTTAGTCAATCCTCACACACAAAAATTCTCTCAAACCAAAGCTTGAGCTGTTAAAATATTTTACATAATGAGCTGTAATTTTTGAGTAAATTGCTAAATATTTAGAACCATTCCATTATCTATGATGACAGGTATATTATGTAATTTATTCATTTAATAATTTGTCAATATAGTAATATTCAAGTTTAAATTTGGTTTGCATTTTTAAATAAATTATATTTGAAACCTGCAAATTTATGTTTCATATTTTACTCATCTCTTTTAAATTAAAAGCTCTTAAAATATTGTAAAACATAGAATTAAGCATAAAATTTATATTGAAAATTGACAAACTAATACTTTTGAAGGAAATGAGATTAGTAAGAAAATCTTTATATCTAGAGAATAATAACAATTAATAGCTGAAATTGTTTAACTAAAAAATAACTACATAATATTTCTGAAAAAAATAACAATGTTTATAAAATATAATCACTTTCACTGTTTTACTATATAGCAGTAGATAAATGAGACATGGTGGGAAAAAAAGCATTTCTCAAAGATCGTTTTTTTATTTTTCCTCAATATTAACAAATTTCTAATTTGTATTCATTATCAAAAGTTAAACCAAACAATTTTTTTCCGATAAAATTGTAAAATTTTCATTTTTTTTCACTAGGTTTTTTAATTGTAATGGATAATAAAGGCGGATAAAGTCATTGAAAATTTTAATTTTTTCCCCAGACATTTGTAACAGTTCCTAATTACCCAACAACAATGGAACTTTAGATTAAAATTTGATGTTTGCTGTAAATGATTTCTATAAATTGATTGCATATAATATTTTTTGAATCCAAAAGTCATTTCGTGTTACAAATGTATAAAAGGTTTGAAAGCATTTGCTAGGTGCTTAGCAATACTTTAAGCTTTCTATGTTGTAGTTACATTTTCTGTTAAGAAGTTATGAAATATTTTTATCTTATTTTACACGCTATTAAAAAGATTTCATGAAATTTTTGATACCCGTATTTGCTTATTCAAATATATATAACATACATTTATATAATTTAGCTTTCAATAATTTAAGTATCTAATTATTTATATAGAATTTAAAACTTGTTTTTACTCGTTTTAGTTATTCTGCATTAAAATTTATCTTAACTTATAAACAAATAGTATGCGAATAGAATATTTTGGCAACATTTTAGGAATTAGAGTATTCATTGATTAATTTAAAAAAAAGCGATAATCTTTGGCGAAAGGAAAACTGTTTATTTAACTTTAACATTTTTAAAACTATTTAAAGTCCTAAAAAATGGTAAATATTAATTTATTTCTGAAGGTTTAGTAATTTTATATTACAAATGTAATTAAATTTATTACATGCCAGTTAAGCTGAATAATTTGTGTCTGTATTCACTATATATTTAAAAAGCGAATATATTTGTAAAAATCATTTTTTAAAGGGAAAAAACTATTGTAATAAAACATCGATTGTCAACATCATTTTTTTAATAAAGAAGAAAATAATTTTTCGCTTTGTAATTCACTTTGTAGCAATTAAATGTCTTTACTTTTATATATGATTTTACAAATTTTTAGATAATTTCTATAAATTTATTCAATGATTTTTATATTCTTTAAAGAAAAAAATTTTTTAAATTAATTTTATTAATACATTTTAAAAATTTTATAGCTATTCTGGTAATTTTTATTGTACTTAAAACATTAATTTATTTTCAAAAATTATTCACAATTTTGCATTATATGCTCATTTAATTTTATAATCAATACGCAGTGAAAAAAAATTTCTCCAGAAAATTATCTCATTCATGCGCTTTTCTAAGAATTATTGTATCTCATGAGAAAAAAAATTTAATCTTACTTTAACACCAGTTAAATTGCTAATGAGTTCAAAGTTGAGTTTTTGACTGTAATTTCACTTGAAGTATTTTGAAATCGACAAAAGTATTCTACTGCAAATATGAAGCGGTAAATGAGTTCGTATAAAAAGTGTGCTAATCTCAATGAAAGTCTAAGTATATATCATAAAACCAACATTAAAAAACAAATATTTAAAGAAACATAAGTATTATATTTTATTTAAAGAAATATAGAATATTTTTTATGTAAATACATCCTTAATCTGTTATCTATGAAATTTCCTAGAATATATTGGAGACTGGGAGAAAGAGAGGAAGAAATGAATAATACATTTAAATATTATATAATATTCATTTCTTCCTCTCTCCTCTTTGTAAAGTATATTACATAAATTAATTTAATAAATATTACTAATGCTTAACATAAAAAATTATACTTTTTTGCAAAATATATTGAAAAATTTATTTTCTAAAAATTTGTTTGCTGTTCAACAATTTTTTTTTCTTTTTCAAATTGAGGAATTGTATTTTGATTCTCAACCATTAATTAATATAAAAATGTTTTTAATATTTAAAATGGCCAATGAATTAAAATTATTTAATAAAAATTTATTTTCTAAAAATTTGTTTGCTGTTGAACAATTTTTTTTTCTTTTTCAAATTGAGGAATTGTTTTTTGATTCTCAACCACTAATTAATATAAAAATGTTTTTAATATTTAAAATGGTCAATGAATTAAAATTATTTAATAAAATCATTTCTGCAATAGTTTATTAGCAGATGATTACCATAATGCATTAAAAGAATAATATTTTGCTATGTTAACTGTGTGACTAGTTTTTAAAACATGTACTGACATATTTAAAGAACTGATCAAAGTAGATTGTACCTTTTTGGTTATAAGTTCACTAATACATATAGTTATTACAAGACTGGGCATCATTTTTTATAATAGTCATGCTTGTTCTATGTTTATATGATTTTATTCCATGGACGTAAGTATTTATTTGTCTTTCTATGGCCATATTGCAGTCATTAACTAAATGTAAGTCTAAAGTGAATAAACTCTGACCAACATCTCTGCTATGGTATTTGACCAACGAACAGCTAAAGTAAAAATCAAAAGGGAAGGGGGGGGGAACTTTTCAGCATCCGGCATAATACATTTGTGTAATAAATGATACATGTTTTCAATTTAAATAACTGCGTGATACTATGGGGGGTATGAAAAAGAGTTTTCTCCATATTTTCTTGTATTTATTTTTAAATAAATAACAATCAATATAAGAAAATAGAAAAACTGTAAATATCGTAATTTGCGTATTTAAATATCATCAAATGTATTAGAAGATTTCAAATTTAATCATAAAGATACGGGTTACAAAAAAGTAACATAGCTGTAAAAATTAGAACCTTCAAATAAAACACTGGAACTGAAATATAATATTTGTTCAACAAATTTGCTGTAGGCTTTATTCACAGTTTACATAGTTTCCAGATAAGACTATTAATATCCGAATTATACAACAGTTGTTGATGCAAGTTGTTTTTCCTTGAAAAACACAGTCGATTTCATATACGTTAGTTTTTTTTAAAACTATATCAGTATTCTGAAGTTAAGAATGTGAGCTAGAACATTACTGAACACTCTATTAAAACGATGAAATAAATGTAGTATAGCTAGATTTTCTATAAATGAAACAAATAAATACAAGTAGTGACCATCATTATACATGTAATATATGTATATTGTCAATATCATTTCTTCTATATTTCTTTCTCACTCAAAATTATTATAATAATAATTTTATCCTAATAAAAGGGTTAAATTTAATATCAGACCATAAAATCTATTACAAATTTTAAACTCTACTCAAAAATGTAAATATTTTTTGTAAGTTGTTTTCATTAACCTGTAAAGTAAAATTATTTGAAAAAAATTCAGTTATAAAAATTCATTAATTCAATATAAATTAATATTTTCTGAGTAAAGTAATATAAAACACAGTGAACAAGAAGAACATTTTCATTATTGCTTTTTCATTGTTTATTTAAAGTTTCACTTTAAGCTGATTATTTTTTACATCATAAATAAGTTTAAAATATCAGAGGTTTAAAATTGTCAAGTTTTGTTTTAAAATTATAATGGAATTCTAAGCATAGAGAGAGAACATTTATTTTTAAATTAAATTTTAAGATTTAGTACACATAGAGCTACACATATTTGACGTCAATTGTATTGCTTGTCCGCTGAAGTTACTGAAAATCATTATGTATCATTCCCATTTAATTTCTTGAATGATTTTCCATACTTTATCGTATTCATATTTCACAACAGAAACTATTAAAATTTCGAAAGTGTTCTTCTCAAAAAATAATCCTAATAAAAATACTACATCCATTTGCCACTTTTAACAGTATCAAGACTCGAACCCAGAATCCCCGAAGAATGTTGTCCTATCCCTAGATTATGAAATTATCAGCATATGCATATGTAAGCTTATAATTCTAACATTTTTATGTTATTTAAATTGTTTACTTCTGTTAATTAAATCAACTAAACCAATGAAGTTCTTATAAATTTTACTTTTCATTTCCAAATTCTGTTCATTCCCTGTTCATGAAAGATTTTATTTATAAAATGGCAGTGTTCTCATTATATTAATGTGATTAAGTTACAATTTCAGTGTAGCAAATGCATATTTTTCTCAGGAAATTTTCTTTCTAAAATGTTGTTTTCCTGTTAAATAAACTAAAAGAATATATTCTGTTTATGATATCAATAATTTATCTGTTTCCAATTCTCAGCATTTTTGCATCAATTTATGTGATACTATCCTTAAATATATCGGTTAATATTTGCATCGTAAAAATAATTTGGAACCGGATGTTTATACTTAGAGCAAACTCGACAGAAAGCGAAAAGAATCGATAGAATACATATCATTCCTGGTCTTGTACATGTATCTGTGGGGCTATTTCCCAGGTGTGGTGGCTGTTGAACAGGAATGCATAACAGCTAAATACATGTTCTTCGTTGCGTGTACAACTGTATGGAAGGATTATAACAGCTGCCATGTGGACTCACTAAATGAATTTCAAAAGTCAGGGAAGACCACTTCAAATCCCTTTCATCGATATCCACATGGGGGTGTGGAGAGTAAAAAGAGATCCCTTTGTAATCGATGTCACCAACTGCCAAAAGACCGGGGTTCGAAACCCCCGTCGAGTTCTTGTATGATTGGAGGCAGGAAATGAAAATGACCACCCGCAACTCAACTCAAAACATTTCATATTTCTTACGGGACATATCGCAGAATGTCAACAATTCGGCAGTGATATTTTGTTCGGAGTTGGACTTTCCTTTATGAGGACAAAGTCCATGACATCTTGGTTGACTTGATTTCTTAGCGATAAGGGAAGAAGGATAAGTCTTTTCAGCACGAAAGAAAGCGTGGAAAAAGAAGCTACCACACCCGTTGCATATCAAATAGGAACATCCCCAAATAAGAATGAAAATATTATATTCTATAGTGTTATATAGCTTTTGAGTATTAGAAGGCTTATTCATGTTCATTCATATCATGGCGAGCATTGAATTAGAAATGTCTAAAAGATTGGAATTTTATTAAAAACTTTCCAAATTTCCTTCATACTGTCACTAATATAGAGAAATAATAATTTATACTTTTTATACTTTTATTGAATTTATATGCATATATAACGCATACACTGTATAACATATAAATCATATTGGTATACATGTTGAATTCACTAATGCATTAAAAAAATTACACAAATGGAATCAAAATATCAATAATAATATCAGCACAACCTTTAAATAAACAAAATACACATAATATTTTTTCTATTCTCTTTTCTATAAAATGTTTCTAGTATATAGGTATTTTATTGTTGAAATATTTTAATTCTTAAAGAAATTAGAGTAAATTAACAAATGATTTTCTTCTAAAATATTGTTTAAATTCTTAAACATTTCAGATACTTTGATTTTGTTGATTGTAAATCGTAAAACTGAATTGAATTGTAAATCAAGAAATATTAAACTTTATAAAATCGGAATTTTCAACAAAATTTTATTATATTTGATTCATTTTAAAATAATCTTTGTTTCTGAGTTTGTGAAGAATTAAACAGCACTTTGTAACGAAATGCTTAATATGAAATAATTACAAGAGGATTAAAATATTCCAATAATAAAAATCTTTTTAACTATTTTCGCTGAGTCAAATTAAACATTTTATGAAATGGACTCCCCATTAAAATAGAATTCTTCAAAGCCAGGTAATCCAGATTAACTACTTGTATTTATATAATGAATATAAAAATATTATGATCTAAATGTTGTTGATTTACATTTTATCTATTTTTGGACTAAAAAATTAATTTTCATAGGTAATATTCTTAGTTAATAACAGCAATTTATTTAATCAATTCATGTACTTTCAAAATTCAATATATTTTTATCAAAATTTTACATCTAATAAATGCTAAGAAATTGATCTCAAAATATAGTTTTCTTGTTTAGGTAACAACCCCTAACAGGAGCGGTAAAGCGAGCAGAAGCACTTCTCCGGTTTCTGATCCGGGAGAGGAGGATGCCAATCCACTTAGCCGGACACTAGACGACCACAGGCTCTCGAGGCGCAACTGGAGTATCCGCTGCCGGACTCCTCTCCTCTTAAGCTCTTATACACACACAAACATAGGAGGCGTCCCGGGTTTATATTATAAGAGAGAGCGAAACGCTTATTCCAAATGAAAGATACAATATTGAGCTGATTTGATGCTTAAGACACGAGTGGAAGCTATGTAGCCGTTTTGCAATTTAACTGCAACTGTGACTGCTTCTATAATTCGAATTATTTAACGGAAATATTGAATTTCTCTAAACAATATTAGTAAAAATAAATTTAATTTAAATTATATTTTCCGCATTTTTAGAAGTGATATTGAAAGGGAAGTAATTAACAAAATATCGTTTTAATTAGTTTATACAGTCTCTAAAATTAATTAAGTTACGATCCTGATAGTTTTATTTTTTGCTAAAATTTTCTAACATCCTAAGCCTAAAGTCATCCATCCTAAGTTACAAAAATAAGTGTAAAATAACAAAATAGAAATTAAATAATATGAAAATTAATTTACATAATTATCCAATTTTAATATTTATGTTATATTTAATTTTTTTATTTCTAATTAGTCTATTTAATTAGTAATTATTTGTTACGAATTAAATAGACATTCAACGTTAAACCAAACTTTAGTTGATAAATTGAAGTTCCTTTCTTCCCAACCATGTACACAAGTATAAATACATTGCTTTATACAAAAAGTTGTAACATTCATTGACTTTTTTAGAAAGATACTGTTCCAGTGTGACAGGTATCAAAGCTACTAACTTGCTGATTCGAGAGTAATGTTTTCTCTAGCAAATTCTACGGTAGCCCCAAGTAATCTCTAATATAATTTAATATTTAAAACATACTTTCAGAATTTTAATGCCCTATTTTAAGTTATAAAACAATTCAAAGAATTAGTAATATAAAGAGATAATTATTTTTTTCTAATATTTCAAAAGATTCTAAGCTGAAGCCATCCCCTCAATTATACACAAGAATTTGGAAGTGGTTCGTTAGATATATATATAGGTACATATATATATATATATATATATATATATATATATATATATATATATATATATATATATATATATATATACAGAGAGAAAAAGAGAGATAGATAAAAATAGATGATATGTTATCAAAATAAAAATATTTGTTTCTAAAATATAATTACAAAAATATTGTCATTTCGGAGAAAAAAAAGGAGAAGAAAAGAAACTGCCAAGTTTGCGTGCAATAACAAGGAAAAAAAATGCATTTATTGAATTATTTGGATTCAACACAAAAATGTTGCATTTTTAATTCAGTGATCAAGAATTGTCTCACAATTTTAAAAACTAAAAAATAATAACACTTTTTAAAATTTAGAAATATTTGAGAAAGCGCCAAATAAGAAATATTTGTATGATATGTAAACACAGCAATTTTAAAGCTTATCCAGTATATTTTTGCTCACAAAAATGCAAAAATACCTTACATAAATAAATAAATAAATAAATAAATAAATAAATAAATATATATATATATATATATATCTAATTATGCTATATTAATTTTTAGTTCAATTTTTATATGTGATTTATCATGTTTTTTTTATTATTTTCTCATATTCCATTATTATTGCTCATTTCTTCTATTTACATGTTACATTTATTCCGTGAATTAATTTGAAAGGAAACATTTTAATCGCAAATTTTCATCCGAATATTGAAACTGAGGCGAAAGAATAAAATAAATTATATTATAAAGAAAATCACAGTAATCATAATCTTGATTGAGATAAAAATTCCTTAAATATGTTTTTATAATATTACAACTTCCTTTTATTAAATTATTTAAAATTAGCTCATAAGTTCGTAGTTTAACATACGCATTAAAATAGCAAGAGACAATATGATTTGAAATCTTACGATGTTTATATTTGTTAACTAAAAAAAAAACTATGAGTTTCTTAACAGAAAACACTAGAAATAACTGAAAGTACTCCAAAATATTTTACTTCCAAAACATTTTCTTACAAATTAACAATTTGTTACATGATTATTTCTCGAAAAGCCTTTTCCCGATTGGTAATATTTAATTATGCTTAAAGTTTAAGAATTATAAAAGGTGTTGTAAATATTTCCCAAGCAACAGCATTCTTGAGAAATGTTAAAATCAAAACATACATGAATTCAAAATTTAGCACAAGATTTCCTAATTATTTACATTTCTCGCGTCATGAATTACAACACTCAAAGAAATTATTTCGATTTAAAAGAACAGCCATGATATATAATATCCCCAAATACTTCCATTAAAATATATTTTATTCATTTACGAAAGAGAAATTAATTAAATTAATTAATAATTATTCTTATAATTGCTGATGAAGGAAATACTTTCCTCCTGAGAGTCGATTTCTCGAGGCATTTGATTTATTTGTACAAGTCAAATAGACTAAATAACATTAAATAATAAGATTATTTCTTTTTAGAAGTATTAAAAATGCTTAAATTTATTAATAATTGTATTAAGATTGAGTTTATCTATAAACTGCATCACGCTACTAAATTAAAAACTTGCCATCAAAAATTTGGTTAATTTAATTAATTAAAATCGTAAAACTTCGACTAAAGTTTTAGCAACATATTTATTTACGTAACGAACGTAACGTAAAACAATATCATTTTGAATTTAGTGGAATCTTTTGTTTACATTAACAAGTGAGACATTTTTAATAAAACAAATATTTGAAAATTATGTAAGTATTATTGCTTTTACCGTAAGTTCCGTTGAATTCATTTAATTAATGTAAAATTTTTGCCATTTGCCAAAATCAGGAATTGAAATATAAAATGCTTAAAGTTGATCACCTTGTGAGTAAAAATCTCTCATTAGGTTAATTAATATAATATCTTCCAAAAATAAATTTTTCTCTAAATATATTCATTCAAGTTAATGATACATGACTTACGAAAAATAAACCTTAAAATGTATATGTCAGTAGTAATTATTAATTTAAGATTATATTTTATTATCAATTTTTTTTCTGTATACTATAAAACCAACCATAATTAGTGAATATAAATTGTTTTATTTTTAACGCAGCTTTATTTTTTTGTACCACAATATTCATTTTATAAGAGCTTAAGTCAGTAGTTCAAGAAAATGTCGATAGATGGCGTAAGTCAGCATTTGAAGTGACAGTGTAAGGAACAATTCGAGAATCGTCTATTTAAAAACATAAATTTATAGTCAACTTCCGATAATTTTAATATAGTTTTAAACTTTTTTCTATTTAATATTATTTATATTGTAATTCATTTCGTAGATATATTTATTAATTTTAAAAATAACTTATAATTAACATATTAAGAATGCTTATAAATTCATTTCAAGTGCGTGAGAGTTTAATGTTACTTGATAAAAATAAAAATTATGAAAACGAAAATACGTGACTATCAAAAATTAATAAAAGAAAACATGATAAAATTTTCTAAATATAAAGTTTTTCTGTAGTTTAGGACACGCAAAATTTAATTAGAATTTAGTATTATCTCTTCTGGTTACAGTAAAATTTATTTTTATTTATAGAAAGAGAATTGTTTCAATTTTTATTTCAGCACATCACACACAGAATTTTTATAGAAACTTTACATAACAATTCAGGAAATAGTTTATTCCAATGGGCTTTAACAATAATAAGAATATTTTTGTGTTGATTTACAAAATCAAGCAGTATTACCCATAAAATAATATGAAATTAAACAGTTACAAAGTTTTTATACAAAGCACTTCAAAAGTAAATATTTGCAGATAACAAACAAATCTAAAGAAATCTTTAAATTTATACCTAAGTACACAGTTTTGATTTTTGAATGATTAAACATATTACTAGAATGGCAAACTTAATATTTTCACTTAAAAATACATGTCATTAATGCATTCCATTTTGGTATATATTTCTATGCAGTAATTATTTCTATGGAATAGTAGAAATACTTATAAGTGATACTAGTTTTGGAATAAAACTTTTCAAAAATAAGTTAAGCAAATAAGGACATTTTTAATTTTCACTAAAGTAATTACTCTAAATTAATACTAATTTTCACTTTTGCGTAAAGTTGTTATGAATTTTCACTAAAAGCAATTATTAGATTAAGAAAAATATTATTAACAGTTAATTTATTACCTTACGAAGAATTATATAACTATTTAATTAAACCTCAAATATAATAATTTTGATTGATTAAATTAAATATGGAAACAAATTGGTTACTAATATAAATTAAATTAAAATAACACTAAATATAAATATATATTATTTAAAGTGATTAAGTTTACTTTTATTCAATGAAAAGTTAATGAAATTTTTAATATAATATCTATCAATTTTAATTTCTTTTCAAATTGACAGATATTATATTAAAATTTCATAATAATAAATATTATCTATTAATTTGAATTATTTTCTTTACAATTTATAATACAAAATATTACATCATGCTTCAAAAAGCCCTTTATTTTTCCTTTCTCCCTACATAAACTCTAGTCTCTCCAATGAAAATAAATATTTGGCACTTAGATAAAATCAGTTTTGGCATATATTTCAGATGTTCACATGTAGTTTTACAAGAAAGAATGATTATCCAATTTTGTATGAAGAAATCATACGTAATAACAGTGTAAACATTTGGTTATGTAACTGTATTTATAAGAATGAAAATCGATATAAAACCTAATATAAAAAATATTAAGGATATATTTTGATTTTGAACATTATATTTTTGCATAGCGTTAAATTTAAGGGAAATTTTAATTACTGTTTAACTCCTTTCAAATAACCTCTTTTTTTCCTAGCATTTATTTTACTCAAAATGCATAAAAAAATAAAAGTGGCTCATTGTTCAAGCCCAAATATTGATTATTTTGAATAATATGATCAGTGATAGATTTGTTATAAATGTAATACAGATTTTTATATAATTTGGAAACAGCATCAAATTGTTATTAAAAAAGATTGCGTTTTTCACATTTCGCTTGAAAAGGAAAATACATCTAAATTACTTTAAATTTTTATGAATATAAACTAGTTTAAAGTTTTCTTAGAATCTCAAACGAGCCAAAGCTTGAAAGATTGAAAAATATAGTTACTGAATTTTATTATATAGTTACTGAAAATATAGTTACTGAATATTTATGCGATAAATATTTATAAAATATTTCGAAATGCCATCGTAGCAGAAACTCTTGTTGAAGAAAGAATGATTAGCTCATGCATACAGTATTGACCCTTACATTACTATAATACAAATAAGTGCAAATCTCAAAAAGATATTTATCGGACAATTATTTTATTTTAAAAATATAACAAGTAATTAAAGTTTCTAGAAATTTGAATTAATGAATTTTGATAAATGAATATTTGAAATAACGACAGCAGACTGCAATAGCAGACAGCAATAGCATGAATTTATCAGAGATTCTAGGGCACGTGTAGGTATGCTGTACAAGCATTTTCAATACTGTGAAAAATTTTATGAACCAAAGTGACAAGCGTGTGTTGACTAATGAATTGTTCAATAACAATTGATCACACATTTCATATCACGTCATTTACTTGATCATATGTAAGATATTAGGAGAACATCTATACTCGAGCATAAATCAAACATTTTCACTGTTAAAAAGGTCCCTACAAAACTAGTTTTCGGTTTTCCATTTTCCTGTTGAAAAATAATTTTCCGTAAAACTTAAATTAAAAAATAGAGCCGCAGGCCTTACTATAACAGAAATGTAACAAATATTGTTCAAAGTGCCGAAGTTTAGCAGAGATGACTGAGATTTCTATCCAATGACATCTCATGATATATGTATGACAGTGTTAATTGAATATTGGCGTTCTCCGTAGTGCTGCCAAACATGTATAAAGATATGAATAGAAGCGGATTCATCTAAAAATACAACGTTATACCATACCTATGACGATATCCATCGTTTATTACATTATTAAAAGGATTTTTATTTGTATGAATCGTCAAGGTTGCCTGAAAAGAAATTGACTGTAAATATGACAAATATTGTGGAATTTGCGTTTTTTATACAAATATTTTTGTCTGACTAATTGTCTCACTTCTTAATTCAAGAGACGCGTAACTATGCTTATAATAAGGTCATGTAGGTAATATATATTTTAGCTGTTAATGATTTCAGGCCACTGAGACCCAAGACGGCGTTCCAGATTTCAATTCTGAACACATTCCCATCAAATTTTTCAGGTGGTTATGCAATTTTGACTGACGCGAGTAACAATTGTACGATACGGTAAGCCGTTGTTGTAATAGGTTAGAATTTAATGATGAATATGAACATCGTTTAAATGTCATTTGCATTTAAGAAACCAGCGGTCTGATTTCTCATTTAAGTATACACGTAAAGATTTTGAGAAAATTCCATTTACATTATGTGCGTGGACCAAAAGTCTGAATATATGCATTTTGCGTCATCTTCCTTCTCTCATTCAATTTTCAGTTGTGTAGTGTATAGCTTATTGGTGTAACAATTTTAATGTCTGGTTCATTAATATAGATTCATTAAGCACGGAAATCTTTAAATCAGAGCGGTCCTTTGTAGTTTTTTCTCTATTAGTTCCAAAAGTTTTACTAAATTATTTAACTATTTTACTTTGAATATATTTTTGACACTTTTTTCATTTCAAAATTTATAATTATTTTTAATGAGGTTTCTTTATATTACATTGTTTGCAAAAAAATTCAAAGACAAAAATTAACCACAATTCTATATTTTCATTTGCAAATAAACGAGTATTAATTTGATAATATCAATATTATACATTCATTGTACGAAAATGCTTAAAATAAGCTTATTAAATATTATGGTAAAAATTTCTATGATTATGAAAAATTGTTATACATTTTTGATTTTATAGTTATGATTGTATTTATTATATTACAGTATATAGAATTAAAATTCAAACTGTTTACTGAAATAAGCCATTTGTGCAGTTTTACCAAATATTGGATACCCAAATATATTCAATTGTGGCGTAATTATTAATATTTTACTTTCTTGTCATTAAATTTGGTTTTTTCTTATTAATGATATTCATAACTTCCTAATAGCCCTTAAATTTGTTGTCTCTACTCTTATAAAAATAAATTCCATTTACCACACACATGAACTTTTGTTTTTAATTAAGCAAATTATAGCAACATTACTTAGATTTTATTTTCTTGATCTTTAAATATATTTAATAAATTAGATTCTCACATAAATTATTATTATTAAGACTTTCATCTTTCCATTTAACAATATATTAGTTAAAATTTATTATTCAATCAAATAATATTTTATTCGAACATACTTCAGTTGTGAATTCTCATTAGAGATATAAAATTAAACTATAAATTTGTAAAGGCTGGATCAATGAATAGTATTTTCTAATACTATATCTCTATAATTAATGTTGTTTAAAGATATATCAGTAACAAAAATATAATATTATTTATAATATCTGCACTCCCGTTTAAATGGTATTTGCAAAAACTTCAGAATATTAATAAATATTATTTTCAGGTAATATTTAATGATCATTGATAATTATATTTAGATTGAAAGTTTGTATACAAGAAAATCAATTCTATGAACTAGGTTAATAATATAAAACCCAAAATAAATTTCTTATGAAGTGACTTAAATCACAATTACATTTTTGTTATCATACAAAAATCATTTGTGTTATGACAGAAATAAAATAATAATATTAAGCAGGTAAAACAGTAAAATATTACTAGGAAGAGAAAATTAATTAAATTGTATAAAATTATAAAATAATGTAAAATTGAAATTTTATCAAATAATAATTGAAATGATAAATAAAATATGTCATAAAAAAACTTCATAAATTCACCTTTATATTCAGCATTTTCTGAAGAAATTTTTCAAAGCTTATGTACCTTATAAATGCCTGTTATAGTTATTTCAATTTATAAGTGTTGGCATAAAAGTTTCTAACTATTAGTAACAATTTTTTTTTAATTTTTTCTCAAACACATTACTAATTGAATATTTATTCAGAAATAAAGCATAAACAAGGATTTTTCTCGTAAATAGATTATCTGCAAAAATGATTTGCTAATATTATTGTTAGACAATAATTTTTAAAATATGATGAACGCTATGACCTATAATTTAAAAATAAAAATGAGCATTGAGAATAGTTTGATTTTCAAAAGGTTCTGATTAATTTTATTCTGACATAAAAACTAATGTATAGTATAAAATTTAATATTTTCTAAATGTTGCTAAAACTGAATCTTTCTTGTGTTTCTTTAACTTCGTTATGTTTTCGTAAAGGGCCGAGAGTATTTTTGCTTTTCCATCGACTTGTGAGCTTTTGCTTTAAAGAAAACAACATGCTTTATCTTGCCACTGATAGTTTCCTCAGTGAAACCAAATCACCTTCAGATTAAGTTTGCCGATTCTTTATTTATTCACAAGAGACTATTTTTTCTAGATATCTAGAAAAACTAACATCCCGTAAGGGAGAGACAGGCATCAGACACACCCTAAGGAAACCATGGCTCATGGGCGGTGGTAACCAAAGATCAAAGGTGTTTTGCTCATATTAACCATGTTTTTTTTCTTATTCTTAACTGAAAAAGCAATAAAAGAAACAGTTCAGATGTTGTTTGTAAGGGGAAAAAATAGTCATCATGTTTAGTGAAGTTTGAGAACTGTAGGATTGGCCACTTCAAAGGAAAATCGAGGAATACATTAAGTAAATAGAATTAGCATAAACATAACCAACTCTATTACTCTAAAGGAATTCTGAATTTTATTTTTGGAAAATTAAACAGTTTTCAAAATTATAAGTGATATCACAATCTCCTATTTTGAAAATAAAAGTTCAAAGTTGTCATCAAAACACTTGAAAAGTTCTAATTTTCTGTATTGTAGGTTTAAGAAGCTGTGTATTCTTAGGTATTCAGTGTAGCGTGTATATTTTTAAAAGTTCGAAATTAAGAAAAAATTAATTAACATCTGTAAGTATTAAATGTTTATTAATTTCATTATACATTCAATTTATTATTTTATGTTACAGATTTACCAAAATAATTTTGTCGATTGATTTTGAGTTTTATACAGAATTTTCAAATACAATCAATGAATCATGTTTAG
>JAPDSC010098068.1:29373-42490 GCA_026290005.1 Latrodectus geometricus | reverse complement strand
TCTGAATTTTATTTTTGGAAAATTAAACAGTTTTCAAAATTATAAGTAAATTATTATAATCAGTCTCCTATTTTTTTGAAAATAAAAGTTCAAAGTTGTCATTAAAATACTTGAAAAGAAGAGTTGTAATTTTTGGTATTGTTATTTTGAGAAGCTTTGCTCAGAAGTATATAGTATAACATGTTTACTTCCAAAAGTTCAAAATTAAGAAAAAATTAGTTAAAAACCGTAAGTATTAAATATGTATTAATTTCATTATGATTGAATTTTTATTATTTTATGTTATATATTTACCAAAATAATTTTGTCTATTCATTTTGATTATTATACAGAATATTCAAATAGAATCAATAAATAATAGCAATAATTTTATATGGGTAATAATTTAAGTACAAAAAGTGGAAAATCATTTCATCATTAAATAAGTAGAGAAAGCATAGTTGTAGAAGTAGGAAAGGAAGGAACAGAAAAATTGCTTTTTGAAGAGTACGTAAAAGTGTAAAAAGATTTTCAAAGTTTACTTACATATGTATTCGTAAAATGATTCTGTAGGCAGCTTTGTTCTTTTTGTATGATATGTAGATTAGTTTCGTTATCAATTTAAAAATGTAATGTGAAAATGTGAACACAATTCAAACCACATATTGTGATTGCATTGTGATTAAAATGTACACCATCTACGTTCAGTATTGATAACTAATTTTGAAACTTAGCCCATTCTAAATAATTGGACTAACTTCATTGTTTCATAAATATTCATTTTTAATTTTATTCTTAGAATTGGAGTCTATTATATTCAAATCACAAGAATTTTTTTTTTCTATTACGGCATTCTGAATGTTCAAGATGGAAGAATTGAAACAAAAAAAACTTAAAAATGAGACATAGCGATAAGTAAATTTCCAAATATATATAGATGATTATTTTATAAGTTCAAGCAACATAAATACATTTTTAAGGAAAATAAAAAAATTTATCCAAATTTAAATTTTCTAATTTGCATAAGAAAATCAGGTTATCAGATTTACAATTACTTCATATAATATTCATTGTTTTGATGGACTTTTTGCATACTACTTTTAAATAAATTTATTTGAGTAATTTTAATAGTTTTGAATTAGCGAAATTTTTGCTTATTATTTTTTTAACATTTTTTATAAATAATTTTAAAATATAAGCCTGAAATCAATTATTCGGAAGGATATATTAGATTTTTAAGAGAAGTTCTATTTAATATAATGCAAACTAATAAGGGCCTTGTCGCCTTGTTTGTTTGGGCATCATTCGCGTTATCGGAAGGTAGTGAGTTCGAATCCCCACTCCGAAGATTCTTTGTGTTCACTAATAGCTACTGGAGCATGTAAAAAATGCCATGGTTGTAATGTCCTTTATGTTCCCCTTCCAAATTAATACCTCTGGGGGAGTTAGGAGGCAGTTCATAAGTCTTCTCTGGTTTCCTATCTCTGAATTGGAAGACCCAAATGGTGCTGCCATCTTTGAGCCAAAGTCGTATTTCCACCCTCGTGGGGTGCTATGTTCAAAAAGGAAGGCCCTCTTTCTGACTTAATTCGCACAGTCTCTGATGGGTGAATGACGTGCCAGATGTCTTAAGTAACAACAACAAACTAATAAAGAATGGAATTGATTGCCTTGTCGTCTATATTACAACTCTTGAATGTTGTCTTAAGCTACTGAAAATCCTTAAAAAAAATATTCTTAGAATTTGGGCTGTAATAATCATGTATTATAAAAAAACAGAAAAATTCCAAACACTCACTCCGATAAATGAAACTAAATATAAACTCAACTTTCATATATTATTATTTGATTGCAATTTAAATTTCACTCCAAAGAGATAACTTCTTGATAACGAACAGAAAACTCTTGTACTAATTTGCTTAACTTTTTTCAACTTAAATATTGATCAAGCACATAGTGATAATCCATTGTTGATAAGGTCTACGTGCAATCAGTACATTTGCCCTTTAGGTTTCAGTAAAAACCTTGTAGATACACTCTTTGCTTATTTTTAGAATAACATAACTCTTGACTCATACATAGCTAGACAATGCTCCTGCTTACAAATTTAAGTATTTTTCAGCTATTTTTTCAACGCTCGTTTGAGGACTAAAATGATTATTTCATACAAAAAATATTAAAAATAGGAATATAGGTTTAAAGAGTAAACATCAATTTTAGAAATTTTAAGATTTTTTTTTTAAAAACTATTTTTTTAAATACATATTTTTATCATGATTTAGTTACCGCTTATCATTTCACGAAAGAGTGTCTAAATTAAAAAAAAGTACTTGAAAATTATAGAGATTTCAATTAAATATTGCAGATATTTTCTTTTACATACAAAGTTGTACTAAATTAGAAAATTATTTTTCTATGAATATTTCAGACTGCATTTAAACATTTCCAACCTACTGTTTTTAGTGATTTGAAAACATTGGAAGTCAAGTGCTTATAACAAAAACATCAACAAATCTTTTCTTGAAGTTTTTTTGTCGAAAGATTTGAAATATTGTTTTCGGACTGCATTTTGCAATCGCTTTCGAAAATCGATTATAAAAGAAAAATATTTTTTTTTTCCTACTAAAAAGAAAAAAATTGCCCTTATCGACTGGAAACATTTTCATCAGAAGTGAAGTATTTCAGAGGAAAACCGAGGAATGATTAATTGTATCCGGTTGTGTCGGGGCTCTTAAGGTCAAGAATCAAAGTCAGAAAACAAAAATCCTTACCCGGGCACAGAACGGATAAATAAAAAATATATCTTGCAAAAGTGAATAAGAAGGAAGAAAGTAGGAGATATGAGGGGTGAGGGGGCGTCGCCAGGGGGCATATGGTGGGACCATTTCCTGTAGAGGCAGCTCCTGACCTTAATGCTTTCTCCGTTTGAAGAATGGATTTTGATACGATGTCCCTATCGGTTTCTTTCGACTGATAGTTCACTATTGATCAGTTCTACCCGACGATATTACACCTAAATGGTAGAGCAGCATGCCCCCGCCCCCATCATTTTTTTATTATTTTTTCATTTTGTTTTGTTTTCGTTCTGTCGCTCTGTACCGATTTTAGTTTTCTTGTTTAACTTCTTCTAGTCCATCTTCTGTTTCCCCCTCACCATTTCGGTCTTTCTTTTAGAGAATATATATTTTTGCTTTGTGCTTGAAGCGATGACAGTCTCCTTAGCGATGACAGCGACATCGGTGAGAGAGGTTGGATTTATGCCTCGCAGTATAAAACTTGGCAAATTGATTTGCTTCATCTCAATATTTAATCGTTGGGATATCATCTGACTTAAACTATGTTATTAAACTACGTTAACAAACTACGTTATCAATGTGAGGCTTTTTAAGGGATAACAATGTTGTGAAATTTTTATGTTTTTTTTTTTATTTGAATATTACTTTTCCTAATTTTTAAAGTCTAATTTGGAAAAATGCAAATCTTAATTTTTCTCGAAGCATTATCGTCACTTTATATAAAGTTTCTACAATTTTTAATAAACAATACACATAATTAAATTAATGATATTGGAAAAAAAAGACAAACCAAACTGAAGTTTATAATAATGTTGATGGTACTGAAGCACTAAGAATGATTTTTTTCCACTTGAGAGCTAATTGAATACAGTTTAAAAGGGATTCCAAACTATAAATAACATCATAGAAGGATTAGAATCAAATTCATAAACTGTTCAATAGAAGGATAGAGTGGCAATCATTCAGCTGTCACATATGGTTTTAAGCGAAATAATATATACATAATGTTACTTTGTTTTATGTCATTATAAACCTTTTAATTGCAAAATAATTTATTGCTTCTGTCTACATTATGAAAGTCATTTAATAATAATTGATTTACGGTAAAGCAAAATATGCTATGTTTTTATATTTTGAGTTAAATCTTGATTGAATGCATTATATTTAGACTGAAAAAATTAAACTACATCAAAATACGGATGTTTGCAAATAGTTTAAGTATTTAATAAAATAAATTTTAAATTTAAATAAACATATTTACATATTTGAAGTTTTGAAAGTTTTTGTATACAAGTTATTTGAAAGTTTAAAAAATATACAATTTTACAAAAAATAAAATTTTTCTCTGGTTATAACAAAAATAAACAATTTTTATCAAATTGTAAGTTTACTTACTCCTAGTCTTTTTTTAAATAATAATTGCTAAATAGTTATTTAAAAAGAATGAAATTCATTTCATTTACATCTATTGTAGAACTATACATTAGAAATAGCTATTTTGAAAATTTAACATCAAAAATTCAGAGTGACATATTTGGAATAGAAGCATGCTTTTACTTAATCCTAAAATCGGATTTCAGTGAATCTTTCCTTCGTATAAACATCTCACAAACTTTACAAACGCATCCGAGGTTTTAATAAAATGTGTGAAAGTTTAAAAGTAATCTAATTCCGGCTTGAATAGGTCTAACCAAAGTGCTTTGTGATGTGGTGGTATAGTATCCACCGTCCTTTACAATAGAGAAATCAGGGGCTAAGGCGTGTCCTATAGTAGCCCGAGGGTCAAGTTGAAAAGGGATTTGCCTCAGCAGAGAGCGAAATCTCTTTCTGGAAGTATTTTCACTACAGAGATTTAAAAATCCTTTCCGTTAAGAAGCTTTGCATTTGGAAATCTGAAATATAAAGTGATTTTATAAACAAAATACAAAAAATGGATCTTAATTTCTTCAGTCACGTGATTTTTATTTTAGTCTTAAAAGCAAAAACTTATTTAAAATTTTTAAAAAGAGTTGAAAAATCTTATACAATATAAAAGAAAATGTTCTGGGGGAAAAATAAGTTAGTTTCATGGCTTGATCATTAAATTCCTAAATCATTAAAATAAAAGGTTTGAAGTTAGTAATCAATAATGAAAGAAAGTATTGTCAAGTATCTATTTAAGCATTAGATTCATGTGCAAGACTGTGTCATTCTGAAATAAACTTAAATAGAACAACTGTCTCATCACGTTTTGAATGCACAAAAGAGTTTGTTGGTAGTATATTTTGGAACAGAAATTGTCTTAGACTATATTATTACATTCATATCGTATTAAAATGTACCCATTGTCCTACTTCAAAAAAAGTTATACAATAACAGTGAGTGCTGTTAAGTTACTTTTATGAAAGAGGCATTGAAGCCTCTACGAAATTATTTGTAATGCATAAAAATATATAGCAATACTTCTATACAATAAAGTTTTAATAAAATTTTTTATTCAGTTCCTCATACGATTTTCTGTATACTAATTTCTTATCAAAGTTAAATAAACTATTGAACAAAATAATAACTTTTGAAGCCCTTAAGCTGAGAAGTTGATCTTATACAGGCTGCATACCATCATGTTCAGGTTAATCCTGGGGAATCCGATTTTCATACATTGGATTGTATGGAATGTTTGAAGAGGCATGCAGGATTTGAGACATGTCACTTGAATACTATTCAAAATCATGAGGCATTATCCTTAATACCTAAAGCGATGCATATCAAATAATTGATATTCCCATTAAGCTTTTTTAACCCATTGTAAGTTTTTAGTGATAACGTATAAGCATATCCAAAGACGCAACTAATTACATTGCCTCAAATGTTGAATTGAGTTTGAAATTTTTTTCCTGGTATAGAAATATTTCTAGCATCCAAACGTACTCTAAACTTCTATATTCATTAATCGTTAGTTTTGAAAGGAGTGTAAATCCTTATTTTAAAAAGAGAAATATCACGTTATTTCTGCTAAATTTAGCATGTATTAGCTTTGCTCAGATTAAAATAAAAAGTGTAAAAAATCTCTTGGCATTTTAAATTTTATTTATTTCAAACTTTAAAATGGATTTACACCACTTTCAATATAAAAAAGTTCATATATTGCGTATATATTTTATTTAAAATAATTTAAAAGAAGCTGCAGTTAGTGTCTACTTTTTAATCACATAATTTTAAGTTTGAATTTCAAAGGATAATACATGATGATTGGCATTATATTTCTTTTTATCCTTTTTGAGTATTATTTTTTTTCAGGTCCAAATGCATTTATTTTCCTTAGGTTTCACAAGAGATTGTCAACAATGAATCATTGCGTAACTTTAGTACAACATTAATGTGACATTACATTTCCAAAATAATAAAAATAATTAATATTTTAAAAAAGCTGTGAATATATTTTCGAATTTTATTACCAATCTGATATTATCATCTGAAATAACCTTATTTCCTATTCATGAAAAGTAATCTTGTTAAATAAAACACAAACTTACCACTTGATTGACATAATATTGAAATCCAATTTAGAGAATCACATACAGGAACATTTAGCGATTAGCTTTTCAATGAGTATAGAACTTTTTTTCTTGAAATAAATGTCTCATTGATTCACAAAGCTTTTCTTTTTTTAACAATACTAACACTGTTGAGTAAAACCGAAAACTAATCCAAAAGCACATTTTATTTATTTGGCTTTTTCTCCTGACTTGATTATTTTAAGAATCAACGCCAGTGTCTTGGCGACGCCTTCGGGTTTTCCTCTTGATTTTCCCGCATCGATTTATCAAGAGTATCATCGATAATTTTCGATCTACATCTCACTATTCAAATAAGGAAAAATTTCCATTCTTCACTTATTCCGGCATAGCATTTCCACCCTGCACACAAAACGAGCAATGGAATTCAAAGGGCGAAAAAATGAAGGGGAAAAAAATCCCTCGGGAATTCGAGCTCAAATTTAATCTGAAACCTAGTGAAAGGATAAAATATTCGTGGAAAAGGAAAGGTAAAAGAAAAAAAAATGAGAAGAAAAATAAGCATAGGGAAATCGACTCTTATTTTCTTTACGCACACTCCAGGTTTTCGATGGCAAGTTTTGTGCATACGCGTGGGAGAAGCAATTGAAAAAAATAAATAAAAAAAAAGGGGTGCACCCGAGAAAAGCAACGATACAGCCCGCATCTATCTGAGTGGTGGCGGCTCTGCATTGATGTATTCGAAACCATTGTGTAACACAAGAGTTGGAATAAAAGTGGGAGAAAAATAAATAAAAAGGGAAAGAAATGGAAGGAGGTATGTATGAAGAGTAGGGTGCTGCTCCGTGGAGCCCGGAGCCCGGTAGGGACATGGGCCCTAATGGCTGTTCTTTTCGGAATCCAAAGCCCTGAGTCAGGGCTGATATTGCAAAAGCATGTCCGAGTCAGTAGATCGGAAACAAACATGTCCCGACCAGTAGGATGGTGTGAGGGGGGTAAGGGCGTCTACAACACTCTTATATATATTGGCCAAAAACACAGGGAGGCGAGAAGCATCTTCCTTGTGATGCATGGATTTTTCAGAGTGGCGAAGAACCAAAGGGATATTCCAACCAAGGGGCTGAAATCAAATACAGGGCATATTTGGCCACGAAAGCCCCTGCCACGATTTCAAACCTTTTTAATTTAGTGTTTTCTTCAAATATATTACTATTAACTAAAAATAATTTTATTTTAATATATCCAGGCCATGAAACATAGAACTCCATTCAGCAATACAAAAAAATTACAATGAACTAATGTTCATAATCATAACAAAATTTAACCATAAAATAAGTTAGATAATCTCAAAATATTTCAGTTGTTTAAATTGAAAAATTAATATACTTTTTATATGATAATCTATTGGTTAGCATTTCTCCAAATATGCAATTGAGCTTAAACAAAAGTAAATTGTTACAGGACTAAATAGAGACATAATGCACTTAATATATTAAGTGTATACAATTTTCAGTATTAACTTATAGAAATAAGCGCATTTTTGCTTATGGCTTACATATCGTTTTTAAACATTTTTATTCTAATTGACTCTTTTTTTCAATAATTAATTAATTGTCTTAAATTAGAATAAAAATATTCAATAGTTTAAATCTTTTTTATTCTAATTGAGTACCATGATTTTGTTATTTTTTTGTCAAACATATTGATTAATACTATTTAATTCCTTGAACTCTAAGTTGAAAATCTAGAAACATATTTCTAAGACGTATTGACGCCAAAAATTGAATTGAATTTCAATTCTTTTTTATTAAAATAAGTAACATTATTTTCTTTTGATAAAAATATTATAAATTGGAATTCAGCTTCCAATCTTAAAAATATAAAAAAAGAAAAATATGTTATAAAATTTATATATTTTTCATAGATATTAAAAGAGATTTTATTTATGCTTATCAGTTTATCCGTACTTTATATGCTTATTTATCAGATAAATGAAATAATCTTATAACTTTTCAAGATTTTATACTTTGTTTGTTTCATTATTTCTATGGCATATACATTCAAATAATTTTTAATTTAAATGCAAGATGTTGGTGTTAGGCAAAGGTCAGCTGTCTATAAATAGTATATTTATAATTAGATATTTTGTGAGTGTGTTCATGTTATTCTAAATCATATTTCACACACTAATCCTTTAAAGATAGTTGAGAAACATCCTTTGGATTTAAAAGGATTCTGAGCTATGGTAAAATATTAACATGCTAAATGACGGTCAAATCAATTAAGTACTCTTTTAAAAATAAAATCGCACACTATTCAGAGAATAATTTGGCCATATTCATAAAGAAATATCAATTAATCGTTAAAATTATTACTAAAAAATCGTTTTTGAAGGAATAAAAATATCATTCAGAATTGACAAATGATCATTTCCAAGTTTTCTTGTGAATAATGTAAGCAAATAGATGTACTCTTTCTGTAATTATTCCAAAAATTTTCATTAAATATCAACATCTATAAATTTTATCTAAGAGTACTTTGTATGTATGAGTGCAAAAAATAATCTACAATTCATTCTTATATCTTTCTCATCTCTTAGAAAGATTTAGAAAAATTAGAAAAAAACTTATTAATTTTCTTCAAAACACTTTAATAGAAAATTCTGCTTTACTTACTTTATGATATATATATTTTGAAATATATAAATATTGAAAAAATTCTCAATATGTAGATTATACGTATTTTTCGTAAATTTCTTTTTATCATAAAATTGTTGTGGTGTTTGTAAGTTATTATACATATGTAGGTGTGTGTGTGTGCTACTATTACAAACAAGAGATAGATGTAGCTTTTTCACTTTATGCAGGCCCACCTGACTTCATAAGTTCTTTGAAAGCTTCCAGGTTTCTTCCTTTAGGACACGTGAAAATAGTTTACTTTTTGAGAATTCAGATAGTCGGTATGTAGTGAGTGTTAAAATATTTATAATAATATACAATAAATTTATATTTTTCGATTAGTAAGAACGGTAAAAAATTTAAATCATGAAGTAATTTAAATAATCTATTATAAATTTAATTTTGTGGAATTTAATTTTTATTGTAGATGAGATTTGAAGACATTTTGAGACAATTTTTTTCAATTATTCGAAAGGACATCACTGGCGTCCAAAGATGGCTACCGAAATACATCCTTTTTCTGCACTTTAGTGGAGTACCTTTTTTGCATGGAAAGGTCTCCTGGCTAGGGAAAACCGACATCGAAACGCAATAGGTCAGATCCAGAAAACATATGCAAGCTCTTCTTCCGACCAGAACACCCATCCTTTCCACTTCATTCCAGTTCTTTTCTTCTGTCATGTCTACTGGAATGCCTTTTTTGGTTGGCATAAAATTCTCCGCATTCTTAAGCTATTCTGTCCTTCTTTCTATGTTTTACTCTTTTCCCTTTTTTTTCCCTTTCCTTACATATATTTCTGTGGAAGGAAAGAGTTCCTGTCCCTGTTGTTTAAGACGTCATTCTTTTAAGTTCCAGGAAAAACGAGGAAAAAAGAAAAGCAGAAAATAGGACTCTCTGGTTTCTCGTATATTACAATCAGCTTTGATCTGAGAAGAGAAATATATAGTGAAAATGGAGGCTATAGCTTAAAAGGTAAAAAAATAAAGCTCTATCGGAATTTTCTAGAAATATTCAAATAAAAACTACTGGGAATTATCCTATTCAAATTATGTCAAAACCTCTTATTTTTATTTGACATAACTTCTACTCTCAAACTTTTCATTTGGGAATGTAATTCTTAGTGAAGAAAGAAAATAAACTGAGGCACTTTCTTTTTACTTATTTTAAATTTGATTTCTTTATGTATTTCCAAATATAATTTCAAATTCAATATTTTACAAATTATAAATATATCAACTAGTACCTGGATACACGTATGTGTTTATAAAAATAATATATCTGCTATTCAATTATTTGAATTGCTATATGTGACATTGTATAACAATTGACAATAAAGTAAACAAGAACATTTTTTTAGTGATTGTATCCATTTGAGAATATAAGGCATCCTTATGTATCCAACGCAGGACCTTTACCGATTGACCAAATGGAAGACCTCAAGATATAAATTAACATAAAATAATTATTAATTTTAATATTCTTCTATTGATGTGGTAGCATCAAATGTGCTATCAGAAAACTAATATACAACACGAATCCTTCATTATCCAATAATTTCTGGAGTTCCATTCTAGATACTTGTGGGATATCGTAAAATTCCAGCCCAGTAGTTGGAATACGCGTTCTTTGGAAGTAGTCTACCAAGTAATTGTAGAAATAATATACATTAAACATCTGAATTCAAAGTGTCCAACTGAAGGGTAGGAACACGTTATTTTGAATAACTTCTTTAAAGAACACCTACATATGATTTAATGAACTCTTACCTATATATGTGATGAAGAAATACGATAGCTCTATTTTAATAATCATAACGAGCTATTTATAGAATACATAATGTGATTTTCAGTGAAATTCAAGAATTTTGGTGCACTATTTGAAACAGTTAAGAATTCCCTTTAAGCAGTAAGTCATGAGTGAATTAATCTTTATGAGCTGAACATTACAATTTAGCAAGATATAAATTAAAACTATAAAATTGTCCGATAGATGTTCTATCATATATTATAAATATACAAAAAAAGTATTTGAACCAAACTAGCAGTTTTAAAAAAGTCATTTCCATCACAAACTCAAGAAATGAAAAGGATACTTTAAATGGAATTCAATTCAATAAAAAAAAGTTTCAATTTGAGATATTTCTGATTATAACTAATTACAATTCAATTAATAGAATGAAAAATCATAAAATTTAACATATTTTTAACTTTGACATACTTTTCCTAGACAATATTATAAAAAATTTGAACTAATATATCATTATATATCGATGAAAAATCTCTTCCAAGTAATCAACTTTAAATGTGTAACACCATATAGTCTTTAATCTTATTTAATAGATCCAAATTGCATAAACTAATATTCTAATGGGAGACGAAATAAAATAATAATAATAAAAAAAAAACAAATAATTTTTTTTCTCGCAGCTAATCCTGACAACCAAATTTACTTCTGTCTTCCAAAATTTTTCTCTCCTCACAACTTTTCTAAGTGAAACAAATGATCGCTAAATTAATCTATGTCTTCATTAGACTCATCTTCTTCCGAAGCGGTAAGAGATGTAATTGCTGCTCTGATTGGGAAGGAAATTCAATATTCTGACGGGTCGTGAAGAATATTTCCTCATTAATAAGTCTCGTTTTATCATGATTAAGTATTTCTTCGGGTTCAAGCTCAGAATCCTTCGCTTCCAGAAGAAAGCAATTACTTAATATTAGTTCATTTAATGAAATGGTTGATGTTGATGAGAGGAGATGAAAAAATGTATAAATTGGAGATAGTTTTGTACTCCGGGATTGTACAGGAGACCCTAAGTTGACAGACTTGTCAAGACGGAGAGATAGGGGATCATATGCAAATTACTTGATTGTAAAATTTGTCACCGATTTTCATCGTCGAATAAGGTTGTTAATTATAATTTATTTTTAAATGAAATGCAATTATAGTATTATTAATAAATTTTATTATTAATAAATTTATAGGTGTTCTTATACATCGAGACAGAGTATAGCAGAATGTTATTGTAAAATATTTCAATGTCCATTATTATTTCTTTCTGGGAGGACTTTCAGTAAACAGTGAGTAATTTTCATTTATCATTAGATGGAAATGTAGAAAATCCCCAGATATTGACTTTAAAAACCAAAGCAAAAATCATATATTCGTCTTCTATTGTTCAGTATTTACTAGTATTCAACCAAGGATTGTCTTTAAAACGAGCCCAGACTTACGCTTAGACTTGATGAACTGATACTCTGATGGGTAACTGAAATATTAAAAAAAAAATTTCTTCACTATTATGTAATTCTCTTAAACATAGCAGTAATTAGATATTTTACAGAATGTTTCATCAACAGGTTGTGTATAGAAATCCATTTACATTAAAGTCAAAAGTTACCATTTAAAGTTTATATGTTAATACTATACATTTGACTATAGATAAAAGTTTATGAAATTTTTTATGTCATCATGTTATTTAGGAACGTAATCTGGTATTTAATAAGTATAACAAAATCAAAAATTTTAATTATTTTTATTTTCATTAAGATTTATAATTGTTTTCGTTGCTATGGCTTATAAACCTAAAATTTATAATCTTATTCAATTATTTAATTCAGTACTCCAATGAGATTTAAAAGTTTAATAAGTTTCTAAGACTAAATATAAAAATTAAATAAAATGTAGATTAAATAAATTAACTTTATAATTTAAACGTAAACTTAATTTATAACTCATACAAATAATTATTGTTTAATTTGTGTATCATTAAATAACTAAGTAATTTAAGACTATAATTTGCACTGGAATTTCAATTAGCATGCATTTTTACATAATGCTATTATTCATGTAGCTAATCATTTCAAGAGAGAATTTTAATTCAAGATTATTTTATAATTCTATAAATTTAAGTTGCCATTAATGGAGAATCTTCAATAATCATGGTTTATATTAAAGTGTTTACAAATTAAAATAGAAATTATAATTAGTTAAAAAGAGTTCAAGCTGATAATAATGTACTTATGAGTTAAATAATTAGTTGTGGAGATTTGATTACCCTGTTGAGCACTACAAAAGCTCTATCACTCACACACACACACACACACACACACACACACACACACACATATATATATATATATATATATATATATATATATATATATATATATA
>JAPDSC010098068.1:10377-29363 GCA_026290005.1 Latrodectus geometricus | reverse complement strand
ATATATATATATATATATATATATATATATATATATATATATATATATATATATATATATATATATATATATTACTTTACTCTCAACGCATGATAATTTTAACAGTAAATATTTTCAAAGTATTAGAAACTTGTAAGAGCATACAGTTTTGCCAATGATTAAAAATGTGTTAAAATCTTTAATTGCCAAATTTCACTTACCATAGAAGAATTCAAATGATATAGAAATTTAATTTAATTTTCAAAATTATTCTTAAAAAAAAAATCAATCTGTGTTTACTTAAGCAGAACTTCAGAAAAAGAAAATAGGTATTTTCTTTTTCTTGGGTAGCAAGGAAGCCCTGTTTTGGCCCTTGCTTTTTCATAAAATTCCCTCCAGAACTTTTTATTTTTCGCTATGGTCTTTCAGTTGACCACTGTCAAAATCACAAGGTCATTTTTTAGGCAGTCATCCCATCTAAGGTTGCTTTGGCCCTTAGCTC
Source organism: Latrodectus geometricus (assembly GCA_026290005.1). Taxonomy (NCBI): domain Eukaryota; kingdom Metazoa; phylum Arthropoda; class Arachnida; order Araneae; family Theridiidae; genus Latrodectus; species Latrodectus geometricus. Next base: position 28,882 of record JAPDSC010098068.1, on the reverse strand, counting down.
TTATTCCAAAAGGCCTGGCCAAGAATATTTTCTATGTGCATTGATCTTTCTTTGTCCATTGTAATAACATGATCAGTCCATTTAATTCTTCTGATTTTTATGTACTTAATGATGCTTGGTTCTCTGAAGACATGAGAGTTTTAAATTTGAGAGTCTTTGTCATAAGTCTTCAACTTATATACATCCATAAATGGTTCTTAGTATACATCGCTCAAAGACTCTAAAGCATTTTCAACTTTTTGTGTCATTGTCCAAGTTTTGATGAGTATGTATGCATAGGTCTGATTATAGATATTACTTTTCCTTTTAATTACATCTGATTTTAGCTACTTTTTTTTTTATCCATAAAGGCATTTGTTGACAGCATTGACTTTCCACTGTATTTCAGATGTTATGTTGTTGGTTTATTTTATAGCTAATAATAGAAATATTTATTAAAGATAAAATAATAAAATTAAAAATGAAATTAGAAAAATTAATTAAAAAGGAAAAAATTTTAAAATGCAACATTATAAGTTCGTTTTTAAATATATTATTTTAACTTATAATTAATTTAAAATAAAAATATTTATTTATACAATTGCATCTTTGGCAAACATCTCAGATGAAGATTATACTAATTGTGTAATGGATATGATAAAAATTTTCACATCCTTTGTTTTATCATGTTTTTATAGTACTCAACATATAGTAAAGTATATAAACAACTGAACTGCTAAAATATACAAATAAACGTACATATAAATAGCTGAATAGCTTTAAGTAAAACTAAAATAATGTTAAGACTAAAAAAATTAAATGTAAAGTATGATTATCAAAAATAATTTGAAATATTTAAGGATTTTCTATTTGAAGCTAAATTTTTTAAATTAATGTGTGGAAACTATGTGATTTATTTCACATTTCCTCGAATGTGATACTTTCTTTTTGTTTTAAAAATATGCCCCTGGATAGTTGTAAAATGTATTTATTGGGATTAAATTACTTCCTGATTACTTCATTATATGCAACAGGATGAAATAAGAGGATAAAAATTTAAATTCATTAAGATAATCATTTCCAATAATTAAATTGTAGAATGATCATTTTCAATAAAATATAAAGTGAATTAAAAAAATAAATATTAAAAGTTTAGCTGGAGATAAAAGAACTAAAATTCAAATTAAGAATTTTGGACTTTCTTAGAAAGATTAGTTTATATACTTTAAAATGCAATTTTTTAAAAAATTAATTACAAGTATATTCTTTGGAATAACTATATATGATTAAACACATTATTTGTAAAATTAATTGTCATTAGATATTCTTATTTTGTAAAAATCAATTAAAAATAATTAAGAAATATTTTAAAATTTATATTATACGTAATAGTTAATTGAAATCTGATAGAAAATGTTAAAAAGATATATTAGGATATCAGTTAATTCATTTTACTGTTTTTTATTCATAAATGACTCATTTCATATAATCATTTTTCACCATTTATTTGAACTATAAATGTAATCATTGTGTGCTTTTATTTGAAATATTTAACAATACAAAGTAATAATTTCGATATAATTTAAAATTATATTTTAAAATTAACCATCTAAGGGAAATTTATAATTTTATATTTTAAATTTATTGAATAAATTATAATAATTAAATTCAATAATTCAAATTTAATTAGCAAAATTTAGTTATTAATAATTCAAACTTAATTTATAAAAAAATTATATATATATATATATATATATATATATATATATATATATATATATATATATATATATATATATATATATATATATCAACATGTCATCGTTAGAAGTAATTGCTGATTTGTATTTGTTGTTATAAAAATTGTAATTAATTCTTCGAATTTCGATAACAGTTTACCATCATTTTACTATTTATTTTCAAAATGTATTTTTAAAGTAATTCAAGTCAAAAATATGAATTTCGGATCTTTCAGCATTTTGTCACAAGGTTTTCTATCAAATTCAAATAACTGTTTTGACCCTTTTCAAGACTACATATTTTTCATTGCTCTAATATTACATGATTTGCTTTACATTTTCGTAATTATATTTTGCATTTAAGGATTAATTTTATGGAAATCCATAACTGAATCAACTGTTAAGTTGGAAGTCGAGAGCAAGAAGTGTTGAAGTAGTGATCAATTAGCTTTCAATTTGCTTTGGAATCTTTATTTAGTAGTTGATTTTTGTTGTTGTTTATTTAAATTACAATCTAGTAGTTGTATTATTTAATGAAAATAGGATAGTGTATTTCTTACATCTTTTTTATTCTTTCAGTATAGTAAGAGGCATAAATACAAATAAATACTGCAGTATCTCCTTGAATAATTGTCAGATTATTTTAAAATATTGAAAGTGGGAAATTCATTGAAATTTTTCATCTAAAAAATAATTCTCAGTTCTTAGTGATACCTTATCAAGATTTAAAGTTTGTAATGAGCATAACAAGTTTGAAAATAACAGTGAAATATATACACGATTTAGATCATGATTTAATGTTGCATAAAAGGTTATCATAAACTTCGCTAAAGCCTCAAAAGATTAATGGAGTTCATATTATATTTTTATTTTGAATTTACAGTGTTATATTCACTTTAATAAAGTTGCTAATTGTGTTATCGTATCCTTGTTAAGTACCTACAGATAATGAACGATAGAAAAAAAAGGCCATATTTCTGTTACCTTATTTTCCTAAATTTGAGGTGTTATTTGGATATCTTTTAGGTTTTATACTTTGCGTCACGAATATTGTCTTCCATCCATCAACCACTTTTTCATTTATTGCATATTTAAAAATACATTTTAATGCAACCTAGAATTGTTAAAATATCCAATACTGTAAATTAGAGATTTTACTTGAGTCAATCTCTTTTTTGAACATTGAACAGTGTTTTTGTATTAACCAAATAAATGTGCAATATACTACTGAGTACTTTTAGAAAACATTAAAGGAAGCAATTTTTTTTTAAAAAAACCTTCTTTTGAATCTTAAATTTCCTTTCTATATAACGATAAATATCGATATATGGATATATGTCTTAGAGTCTATGAAGAAAGTTTTAAACAATTAAAACTAAAGCTTGATTTATAGAGTTTTTTTCTAAAAATGAGCCCCCTTTTATTCGCCTTTTTCTTGATCTAGGCTCATTCGGATCTTCAAATCTGGATAAGTGAAATTCTTACAGCTTATAAAAGCAATTTATTCATAAAAAGAAATAAATTTTAAATTTTATACTAAATAGAATTTCTCCAACTTATGCTTGAATATCTAATATTTTTAAAAAAGCTTCGATTGAAATTTTAAAATCAAAATACTTATTTTCTTGGCGTTTACCACATCAGCAATCTCAAGCCGTTAAATAGGATAGCGGTCCCTTCACTTCCGAAATTTTGTCTCCTACCTCCCCCTAGCTGTTCGCCGTCACATTCATAACCACTTCAAGAGAAGGGGAAAAAACAGGAGCAGGAGTAACTTTTGAAATATCAAATTCATTTTCCAAACCTCGTGAAACATAATTAAATAATCCGGGGAATTATTTGTGACAAGTCTCTGGCACGTACTCCACTCCCCATCCCGCTCTCTAAGCAACTCGAGAAGGAGAATTAGAGGAAAAGGGAGAAAGAGAATGAAAAACACGAGAAAGAGTTATAGAAATAAAAAGGAGTAATAATAATAATAATAATATATAAGGAGAAATAATTTTTTCAAAGAAAAAACTGGTAGTTTGAAGAAGAGGAATTTATATATACCTTTTTATGTCTCTAGGGAGTGTTTAAGTTGCATTCATCTACATTGACTTTTGAAAGGTAGAGAGATCAAAGGAGAGGAGTTAGGGAAAAAATAATAATAATGAAATAATGAAAAAATAAAGAAATAGAGAAGTGTCACCACTCGGAAAAAGAGATTGTATTTAGCGCGTCGCTTACTCGGCGGAAAAAGTAATAAAAATGAAGAACGCCAAAAACGAAATAAAAACTCCGCTTAAAGAAGAAGAACGCTTAATTTAGCTCATCACTGCCACTTGTCAAGTGTAATTGGAAGATTGGAGGAAAGTGAAGGAGATTTTTCAAGGAGTTAAGAAGACAGATGAGAAAGCTTCTCTGTTTTCATTTCCCTGGAGGTAAATGTAAAGGGGGTTGAACTTTCCCCCATTTTTTTCCAGATATCCCCCCTTCCGTCTTGTGTGATATATTTTACTCGTGATGCAAAATAATACAACTAATAAAAAACCTTTCTTTCCCCCCTTTTTGGATTGCTTCCGCCTGTATTTTAAGTAAGAGTTATGTTTTCAGACATCATTTATTAATATTTTTCGTTAATAGGAGAGAAGAAGAGAATATTCGCATTCTAATCGAAGGTGGGAATGTGCAAATTAGAATTTAATAGAGCTGTACAAAATTAACGGAAAATAAGGAGTTAATTTGGGAGTGAATTTTTTTTGATACCATTTATTTCTATATGTCCAAATTTCGAGCACTTTTCTTCGAAGGTTGTTCCTCTTTTAAAAAAAAGATATAAAAACACTTCATTATAACAGCGTTTAAAGAGATTTCGGTATTTATAAATGTAATGGACATACCATTTTTTAAATTTTTTTCATAAACCATTAATTATGAACGAAATTGCCAAGAGATTAGAAAAAAAATAAATGGTATGAAATAAAGATTTATGGTAAAAACAAACTTCATAAAACTTAAAATCTCTCATGTTATTGATTAATTTGATTTATAAAAGACTGCCAATTAAATTTTTAAAAAAATTGTAATTGTGTTCACATGATTATTTTTGATTTTGAGAAAAAAATTCCTAGTTAACAATAGTTTTATTCAATTAGAAAAATTTAATGAAAACAACTAATATTTAATAATATTATGTATGTTTAAAAGAAAAACAAAATTTAAAATAATATACCTTTTATTTATTAATTACAGATGCTATTTTATTGCAAGGAAAAAGCCTCTTTTAAGCATCGGCTAAATTTTCAATAATTAATAACTTTAGTAAATTTAAAAAATTGATGCTATTTATTTTCAATGTATAATAAAAATATTAAAACGTTGTAGGAATTTTTAACTTTTCCCAGTAAATATATATTTTGAACTTAAATATAACACAAAAGTTCCACAAGATTTCATCACAAATACTTTTAGAAGACATTGTTTTTACTGAAATTTTGCTGTTTTATATAGAAAGTAACACTGTCAGTGGCCAATTGTAGTTCAACAATTTCACATGGAACTGTTATAAATTTATATATATATATGTATATATATATATATATATATATATATATATATATATATTGTTAAAATCTGAGTACATTTTATTTTGTTTATATTTTCAAATTTTATGTACTAACTTTAACTTCTATGATTCTTATACGCAACACGTTTTTTTAGAACTTTAAATACATCCGAATTCATGAAAACGTTTTAAACTTCATAATTTTGCATTTAAATATTTTAACATTAATACTGTTTCATATTAGTTTATATATCATTTTTCAGTAAAAATATATTCCCAAACAGAGCTTACTTTAATCAGGATTAACATTTCAAAATAAATTTTGAACTATTATTATCAATTTTGCCCAAAACTTATATGGAAGGCATACATTTTGGAAGGGATGGGATGAGCTTGTTGGTTAGGGTGTCGTTCTCATTATCAGTAGTTAGTTGTTGTACCAGCATGCTTCATTGCACCTAGTCCTGAGTCGGGTTCTACCATTTAGATGGAAGCAGCCGAGAGGGAGACTTCGTAATTTAGACGCAGGGATCATGCAGAAGACCCTCGAATACACGAACTCCAACTCTTAGGGATATCATTCCACTTGGAGGGCATTGCACCACGACCTATTTAATGTAACACAACCACTTTTAATGAGCACGACGAATTTTAGGTTAAATTGCAATTAGAAGTCACTACCTTCTAATAACAAGGACACCCTAACTAATAAGGTCAGCAGGTTCTCTATCAGTAGGTAATGTGTTCTAATCTCGGATTAAACGAAGATTTGTCTTGTTCACTGAAAGCAGATGATGCTTGTTAAATTAGTCGTGTTAGAATGTCTTCCAAGGGAAAAAATATCTCTGGGACTCTCGATTGCTTCTATCATGTAACTGGGAGAGCCTAACTGAGGGCTAGGTACAGAGAAACATATTGCTGGTGTAACATATCCCTTTCAACCTGAAAATCTGTATTCAGCAGCCAATTCATCAAAATGTTTTAGTTTTAAGTTTTTAAGTATCCCTTTTTAATATACTTTTTCGTAGTCCTAAATGCAATAATATTTTTTAAATTTCTTAAATTTTAATGAGCATATTATTGTAATTTTCTAATTTATTTTAGATTTTTACATTTTCAAACAAAATTATTATGAATTCAAAACATTCATTAAGTTGGCAATGTGCTCAAAGTACATGCTGTTTATTAGAAGATTAAATACTAGTCATTATGATAAAAGTGAGTAGAGTTCACATTGAGTGGCCTATGATTTCTGATGCTAAAATTTTTGTAATTCTCCAGTAAAACATTTTAACGAAGCGTAATGAAGATATTTTTTGTTCATTTTTTAAGCAAAGTTAAAACTGAAAAGTTAAGCAGTAAATTTCCAATGTGTTTTGTCTACTTTCAACAAATGCAAGCTTCTTCCACGTGTTCAAAGGTTAGTTAAGTCAGGATTATGAACATGCTTTGGATAATATTTTACGTAAGTAAGCCAAAATTTTACAACGTTAAAGTTTCTTAAATAAAACATTTTCATCAGCTCCAATCTAAATACTAGCAACCTGCATTTTATTTAAGACGTTGCTCATAAATTAATCTGTAATAACCTCCAAATGATCAAGCTTTTGTTTTGAGTAGCTAATATGATCTTACATAAACAAAATTACAAGTATGAGCTTTTCAGATCATTATTGTAATATAATAAGACAATTTTTGAATTATTTGTCTCACAAAAATGCAAAAATGAAAATTTTGAAAATTTTCCCTCAATTTTCTTGAAGCATTTTATTTAGTTTCCACACTTAAAAAACAATTGAATTTCTGCATTTATTATTATCAAAATCAAAATTTTGTAGGATTTTAATATAGATAAATAAGAAATGAACTCCAAATTATGTGTATAAAACAATGAAATATTCAATTATTGCTCTTATTATCAAAATCAAGTTCTGATTTTAGTTTTCTTAACTGAAGAAAATTAAGCTTGCAGAACTATTCTTAAATATCTCTTTACAATGCATAGTAAACACTGAAGGCATGCTTCTGAAGAATCTCCTAAAAGTAAATTTTAAAATAATCCCATACAAGCAAACTGAAATAAAGAACAAAACCAGTATGTAAATAACACATTGAGGAGAAAAGTAATAAAAAAATTGTCTACACATTTCTAAACAAATCCCCAGTTTTGCAAGAGATCATCCTCTTTCAGTTCGTGCGAAAAGTCGGGCTTGTGTTTATGGCGTCTTACATATCGACACCTTGACGACTGATCCCAGGGATTGAGGAGTCTTTTGTCGGTGTTGAGTTGTACACGTCCTTTTTTAGGGGTGGAGAAGGGGTTATCGTTGAGAAGAGAGATATTTGTAAAAGGCACTGAGTACTAGTACCTACTCGTTGGCACTGTGAGGATTTGGTGGCAATAAAAACAAGCGAGTCAGTTTTCTTTTCGGAAGAAAGGCTTTATTTGTTGGCCTCATCAGGGAGGGAGATCAAGTAGGATTCCGTGTGGGTAATGAAATCTTAAGCCCACTAAGAAAATGTGCTGGTAATGACGCTTTTATTTTTGGGGCTTAAGCAACTCATCGCTTAACTTTCGATGAGCGTAAAAAGACGGGATACTCTAACATCCGCAAAGCAAGTGTGAAGTATTAATTCCTTGATTTAACTACTGCTTTAGTCACGTAATGAATATTTGATATAAAGTTAGTCAAATTTGAGATATAATTGGGAGGATAGTTTTTTTATAAATAACATGTGGATACTTAATTTTAAATAACATTTAAGAAGTTATTATAGTCAATCTCGATTTTCATTTAAAACTTGGTAATTAAAAAAAATAAAAAGTAATTTTTCTGTCATTCAAATTACATTATAATCTGTCTATGACGGAAATATAGAATATTTTTTCCTATTTTTTTATCATAACCCGATATTAAGATTTTTGTTACATTGATTCTTTATAAAATGATGTAATTTTGTTTGAATCAAAGATTTTTTTTTTTTCATATTTCAGAGATATTTTTTCTAAAAATTAGAAAATAGTTTTTAGTGCCTTAATATTTCCCGAATTACTATCTTTTGAACCTTCTAGGCATGATAAATAATAAAAGCTTACTACTGGAAGTAATATAACCCTTTATCACCTAGTTCTTTTACATTAACATTTTTAAGAGTTACTAGTTAGTAAAACTTGTAATTTTTAGAGAAAGTCAAATTATGCTTAATAAAAAATGTATAAACCATCAAAATGTACGTAAACAAAAAGTTAAATCTCAAACTGAAGGATATGAATCTTCAATCTAACAACTGATGAATATTAGGAGATTGTTTTTGCTTTTTTTCTGTATGAATTTGACAATGTTGATTTCTGGGATGTTAAGAGTTTATTTTACGTGAGGAAATGCAACTCACTATCTATGAAGAATACAACTAGTACTTTCTCCCAGAACGGTATATCATTATAAGGTGATTTGACGACATTTGGGACAACAAAAGCAAAACACTTGCAATAACTTTAGCTACTTGATTTACCGGTATGTAACTATATGTGGTCAAATTTTTGCAGAAGTCAAATATGTTACACAAAATATAATAACATAATATATAAGTTATGTAGTTAGATATAATTAAATATGACACACACTATTAAATTAGTTTTCTTAATGACCATATTTCATACACATCTCATAATTTTCTATTTAAATTTTTAAAATGTTTTTATAGGTAACATTTTTTAAATATATTTTTCGTAAATAGCTTAACCACCAGAAATCTTATAATTAATTACCAAAAATCTTGGAAAAATTAAACATACATACTTACTGTTTTTTCCAAGATTTTTGGTATTTGTTTTAAAGTTGCAGTAGAATTTATGTACAATTTTTACCCTATCTTTTTTTAATAATTATTTAGCTATGTTAGGATATTAAATGACTATATTTTTATTCTTTTAGTAATATTAATTTAAATATTTTTTTAAATGATCCCAATAATTTTTTGAAATTTCTAATGGTCAGAAATAATTTACATGCGATATTAAGAATACGTAGATTTTTAAGTTATTCAGATGTCTTAGAAAAGCATAAATAATTTATTATCTAAATCTAAACAATATGTATTCTACTTATTTAGAGTGTTCACATTCAAAATCGAAAGTGATTCTTAAGCAGTTTTACAATTTTATATTTTTTTATACAGAATTCATATTTTTTTTACAAAATTTTTCATTATCATAATTTTTTAATATTTATTTTTAATGAATTAATTTAATAAATTTCGGCTCTTAAGTGAGCTATTTTTTGTTTTATTTAGTTCTCTAGTAATTTTAACAACTCTGTTACGGTTTACAAATTTTCTCCTACAAACAAATTGTTGCTATTTACTCGTATAAGATTAATTGGTGTTTGCTTTCTTGAAATTTTAATACTTTTTAATACAAATATTTTTTATGCTGATAATCTCAATAATTAAGAATATATTAATTCAGTAGTTGATTCACTAGCAAAATATAATCAAAAATAAAAGAAATTAGAATTTTCAACAATAAATTTAATTCAAATTGTGGCGAATTTAAGCATTAAATTATGATGTCATTAGAACTTTCGTCACTGCACACTTCTTAAAATTTTTTTCCTTTAAAAAATCCATTAAAATAATGCAGAAATATTTACTCTAGCACATTTATTTTAAGTTTACTATAATTACAGGGAAACCATCTGACAGAGGCCTTTTATAAATATCTTGTATTGTTGTAAAAAATTAAATACTCCCAAAAGAGCAACGGTATATTTTTAAGAAACTGACTTCTGTATTTCATTTTTTTACTTCTTTATATTTTCACTTCTCTTGTAAACTATTTATTTACAAATTTTAAAGAAAACATTGCTTAATTCGGTTACGACTTCAATCTTCACCTCCAAACACGAGTGAAGTATCAGTTGAAAGTACATTTCTTTTCTTAAAAATCATAGCATAGATTTTGGGAGAAAGAAAGTAAAACATAAAAAAGATAAATGCATTAGGCTTTCTCTTGATCTCGAAGCGAACATTTGGCACCTCGTGAACGACATTTGACGACCATTTTGAAAACGTTGTCCAGTCTTGTCAATCAAATATACTTTTATAAGTCTTTTAGTACGACACCTTGTTTCGTTCCTTGAAGTTTCATGTTGAAGGCCATTTTTTCTGTCTCTATTTTGAGAGAAAGTAGATACTTTGACCGCTTGGAGATAACTTTTTCGATATAATGCACAAAGAGATCATTTTTTAAGTATGAAATTCTTCTCCCTAAAGACAGCGCTTCAAATGGATGAAAACGACAGATAGGAAGGAGATGATTTATTGACATGCTTATGTATTGGGTAGTAAGATATATGGAAAAAATAGGGGAATATGGTATGCACCATTTTTTATCCTTTTTATGTAAATAAAAATAGAGTCTGGACGTAAAGCGTAAACTTCTGTGGCGTAAAACATTCAATGAGATAGGTCACATAAGAATACATTATTGATTATAAACTTAAAAGCAAATGTTATACAAAAAAAAGTTATATATGCTTTTTACTGTTAAAAATTTATATAAATAATATACAACCTTTTTATACAAATTTTAACTTAGTTTTAAGCTGAGAAAATTAGAAGCTGGGAAAGGGATTTTGAAGAAATTTTTAAAGTAATACATGATACATTTTTACCATTATTTGATGATAATTTAGGAAAAAAATTATGATCTCCAAATCAAATTCTTTTGAAAGAGTGAAGCATATTTTAAATTAATGATTCAGATACACTCCTATTTATTGCTGATAGATTACTACCTTGAAAGTACCCAAAGAAGAAAAATATAAGGATTAAAGTTTGAGATTTATAACAATAATATAATTTCTTAAAATAAGATCATGTATTTCAAATGTTACAGAGTCGTTATGAAGGTCCTACGTACATTGAAATGCATTGAAACGAAGGTTGCTAATGTACTAAAATTTATCGTTATTAAAATACTCTATTCAACAGATAGTCCTGAAGAATATAATCTCTTGAAGCTTGATATTCCGGAAAATAAATATATTTTGTTATTTTAGAATGATCATTACAGATATTGTATCAAATAAAAGTTTTAAATGGAAGATATGACCGAGAAAAACACTTAACAATTGTAAGTTTTCCCCGTTTTTGGATATGGTTTATCTATTAGACACGTAATTTAATATTTCATTTAAAATAACGCCAATTTTTAGACAGTTTGGGTGAATCTTCAGCTTTCCCTCTCTCTCACCTGGATTTGAGTTGAAAATCTACCTGACGTCAAACAAACTGTACATAAGAATTCTTTTCATCTGTATTCATGGCAAAAATTTAAATTATTTGAATATTGTAAAGATTCAACTATGTAACTTTTATCCTAAAAAATATAACATTCCAATTAGAAAAACTTCTGCTTCCATCAATGCTGCTCAGTTTTTTCATCCTTAAATTTTAAACTTTTGAAAGAAGTTATCATTTATACTTAATTTTAAATGAACATATATTGATAGATAAAAAAAAATAAATACATATAAATGCACATATGAAGCTCTAACTAGGATTAAAAAGTTTTTATTTAAATATTTTTAAAAACGAGGTTATGAGAACTATAAAATTTTCGCATGAAATACTAAAACATTTTGCGATCAGCTCGGAAAATTTTGATTTCAAATAGATTGAAGAAACATTTATTGAGAAATAATCGTACTTAATGTAACTTTGAAGATAACTTTGAAGATCAGAACTTGAAACTTCTATTGGAATTCTATATTTAAATTGAAATATCTATTTAGAAATTTACCTATAAAATTCTATAAAACTTGCTAGTTTGATCAAAATTTGTGAAAAAAATAATTTCTTGAGTTGATTACTATGAGTTGAACAACTAATCTTAAATGTGATGGGTCCAGTTTATATAATTATCATAAATAGAAATATCCTTAGATAAACTAAAATATGCATTATCCAAATTATTAACTCTCTATAAGCATTTTGGAAACAGTCAATCATATTTCAAAAAAGAATAAATAAGCCAATTAAATCTAGATATTTCTGTATTTTTATTACCCTAATCTTAATTTTTTCTTTTAAATATTTTCAAAATTTTTATTTCTCTTAGCTGAAAAATATGAATAAGTTTTAAATTTGTTAAATTTCGAAATATTTTAAATGGTTCTCGATTTGGTACTTTATAATTTCTTTATTTAGGTCGATTTTAAAATGTAATAAATATGGATGATAGCTACATTGAAATATATTACTCAAGGATTATACTTATATACTTATAATAAAAGATATATATCAAAATTTTTTTAATAATATGAGCTCAGCAATATGAATTCCAAAATCCTTAAACATCTCATTAATATGTTTTTTAATCATTTAATGAAAGCACAAATTCTCAAAATAAAGATAAAAAATAGGACATAAATCCTATAACAAACAACATTTTCCCTTTGTATTTAGAGTGGAAATGATAATAATAATCATAATAATAAAATATTTTTGCCTCTATTGACTTCCATTTTTGATATTCCTTCGCCGCCAAATCAATGGGTTCCCATCAAATAGGTGGAGTCAAATTTTGAAGTGACACCTGAGGCAAAAATTTAACGAGCGTCTAAGGCACAAATCAGCGTCTGTTTAAGCACAAGCTATCAAATCCAACAATTGCAGAAACCAGAAGGCATGGTGATAGTTTTGTGGAAAATCTATAATCTCTGTAATCAAATAGCTGGAATCAACCTTTTCTCATCACCGCAGGTACTGTGGGAATAACTTTAGGATATGATCGCATTCAACGCTTCCATTCTTACCCTCGTTTAATATTGGTGAATGATTTGATTTTGCATGATACGCTAAATGTGATACGTTAGATACTTTGAGGTCAACATTCCTAAAGCTATCATGACTCTGAATAACTATTTTATAATTTGATTATTCAAAAAGTGATATAACATAAATAGGTCAAAATTGAGGCAATTGTTGCAAATATATATTTGCAAAATCATTATATATATTTTGCTCAGGAATTCAGATTTGTATTGTTTTTCAAATAAATAATGTTTAACTTTCATGTAATAAATGAAGTTAATGTTACTTTATTTAAGTAAGAATCATATCCTGCCTTTAATTGAATAAAATTTTCTTAAAAGGGCATACTATATTAGTAGATAAGGGGGCACCCACCAAATCCATTATTGAGGTACGTTTTTTAAGAAAAGTTTGCAGTACTAAAATATTTAAATGTATTCAATAAATCAACATTGAAATTTCACATTCAATAAAATTCAGATTTATACATTTAATTTAATCCTTCATATTAATATTATATTTTATAAATAAAAGTGTTGGCATATATTTATAAAAATTCATAAAGGATTAACTAATATACATCTCTGTTTATCAATCTGGAAGTAAATAAGATGTCAAAAAATAGCTTCTTGCACGAATTCTATATATAGCGCTAAACTATTTACTTGTGTGTTCTCATTAATGGTAGTTTAAATATCAGTATGTTAAATTTATTAAGTGCAGAAAAATGAAGGTTTAAAATTTATTCAACTAAATATAATATTCATATAATTAAAGTTTTTCAGATAAAATTTACTTGCATTATGTTACATAAAAAATATTAATATTTAATCCCTGTTAATAAGTTTAATAGCAAATGAAATATCAACCAGAAACATTCTTACACTATAGTTTTGAACAAGAAATCTAAATGTGTTATTAAATATTTATACACGTTTCCTAGCTCAAAACCACTTATAGAAATATTTTATTTCACTATTATGTTTCGTTTTATATCTATATTTGATTTCTTTCTTCTCTATGTTTGATATCTTACTATTTTAGGTTATTACTGGTATTTTTCAGACGAGATTTAAATAATAAATTGCGAATATTGTCTCTAAGCATTTTTTTTATATTGATATACAATTGTATACAATTCGTAATAAAACTTTGTTTTATTACAAAAATTAAAGTTTCAAATTTTAGTATTGTGCTTAATTTTTTAATTAACATTATTTAAACTTCTTCATACATAATTAATTTCCATAGCATTCAAATTAAAATTATTAGCAATATTCTATAACACAAAAAAGTTTAACTCCAAACATAAAGTCCTTGTCAGTTCATAAATTTAGTAGCCTATGTTATACCACTAAATTCATTGTTATATTAAGTATTTGCCTTTGTCTTTTACATTCGGATTTTCCCTTCCATCTCAGTATTCTATTTCACCAAGACAGGGACGGCGTGATTATAATCAAAGAGAATAGATCATTCCACCGAGGCGAATAAAACTTTTTAAATGATCTCTCCTTCTCTGGATGATCCCATTTTAAGAGAGAAAAAAATCTATCATCCCCTTGATGAAAGCAGCACCGAGATGCAAGGTGGAGACGTGAATCGTGTATGTATTATAGCTCCCGTGCAAAAGCGAGAATCGTGATCGAGAAAGTAAATAGCTTCTCGGGTTCTGAACGCCCCCCACACCATGACATTCTCTCCACCGGTACCCCTCAAAACGAGAAGAGAGGGTCGAGGACACCCGAGACCTGTAATTTGCTCGGCGAGCGGCTAAAACTCCATAATTTCCGAGCAATTTTACCCTTGGTGCGTGTTATTAAATGTAACTCAAAGCTAACAATGTCGACATCATTTCTCCTCGCGCGGGGGCGGATGAAGATCCCTTCTAGCAAGAGACATTCCGAATCTCTCGTTTTCTTATTCTTTTTTTGTTCTTTGTTTCGTTTCACCGCAGACTGAATGTTCATTTGTGAATCGGAGCAGACTGCCTGTTTACTTCTCTGTTTTGATTCGGGTAATGACAATGTTGCGCGACAGGAGACCCCGGGTCGAACACATGGCCCCACCGTAACCGGTAGTTAAGAGAGGACATGATTTGCTCCTTAATTCCGGGTTCCACAACCCCCATGTGCCGAACAAAGAGGAATTTTAGAGATGATTCTACTTCATTTTTGGACTACTGTATTATTGAGTAACTCCTAACATTCCTTGTCTACCTGCGGAAAGGTAATTTCCACTGCGGTTAAGGGCTTGGTCAAACTCCCCCTATATCTTTCTCTTAGTGTTTCATCTCATTTTATAATCGAAATAGATTTCGAAAGATGCATCCCCTATGGTAATTGTATTTCACTTTATTTTTTATTTTTAAGAACTCATTTCAGTCTAAAAATGATACAGTGCTGTTTTGAAATAATAGAAATTTTCCAAAATTATATTTTCTTTTATATAATTATTTTGAAAGAAATTCATTAAAATACTTGGTCTTGTAAATTAAATAGCAATCGCAATGAATGTAAAGAGATGGAAAATTTCAAAATAGGTAAAGAATATTGCTTTGCAAAAATTTAATGTTTAAAAAAAATTTACCACACAGATTATTTAATTAATTTTATTTATATCCTTAAAAACCGAATATAAAAATGAATTGCATTTACATTGAATAAAAATTATATTTGATCTATGCACTTAATAGTTTCTGAAAACAATTTTTATTATTAAAAAAATTATTAAATTATTTAAGTTTTATATAAGAAATTCGTATGTGGGGGTCAAAATATTCTTACGGCAGAAAAATAAAATATACTAAGCATTTATTTGATTAAAAAAAAAAAATCAGAAAGATGTGATTACCTTCTTGATTTATTTTTAAACTTAGTTTCCTAAAAATTGTTTATTAAAAATATGAATGCTCTTTATTAAATTAATATAAACGTGATAATTTATTTGACAAAGGGAAAGTTTTTTACAAACGAATAAGTGATTACATAGTTCCTACCTTTAAAAAAGATTAAAATTTTCTTAGCTGGGTTAATTATTCAAATAAGGAAATTTATAATTAGGAATAATTAATAAAATTTAAGAAATTTTTTATCGTTGTCTACAATTTATAATTAAAATGTAAAATAAATATTTATTTTGTCTTAATGTAATTCATTAAACACTCACTCACATATATTAAAAAATTTATATATCACTAAAAAAATTTGTACATTACACACTTGAAAAAAATTTTAAAAAAATACGTAAAGGAAACAAAACTTAAGATTTGAAATAAGAAACTTCAAACTAGTAAAAATTTAACTTATAAAATACGATGTATTATATTTTGTAAGTACAATTTAAAAGATTTTTTTCCAATTTGAAATTAATACACTGATTTCTGAAAATAATGAAAAATTTTATTCACTACTGCTTATTGTTTGAATCTTTAGTAAAACAGATTATCACTTTAAGCATTACCTTTTATGTGGCAATTTTTGAACACAACTATTTGTAGAAAAAAACCCATTCAAATCCCAAATACACCAGATGTTGGTAAGAAAATATTCTCTAATCTGGGTGGCCTCATGTGGGAAGTCAAACTTTTCCTCAAACAATGCTGGATCATATGGCAGGACAATTTGTTACCTCGAATCCAATAGTCTTTCTTCATTCGTCAAATTTTGTCATTAACCGAACATTAGACTTTGACTCTGGAGTTTTAATGGTTCGTCGCTGGGCAAAGAGTTGGTGAGGTTAGACAGATGGGAGGTAGGAATAGAGGTTATGAAAAAAAAGTAAAAAGTCCTTTCCTTGCAACCCAGTGAACCGTTGCGTTTCTTAAATAATTACAAACGACGTGTGAGTGCAAAGCTTTATTGTTCTTTTTTTCCTTTTCCACCCTTGACAAATCGTTTTTCCTCCGTTACTCTTATGACAAATCATAATTGATGTAGACCCACTTTGGACAACTGAGTGAGGTTGAAAAAATTAGTTATATTTGAGATGTTTAAAGAGTTTTTCCAAGTAAGATATCATTTGAACTTTATTAATCAAAATGATTCAATTAATTCAATTAAATGCATCATTTCAATTCATATATGCACTTATAAGAGTTTTATATTCTCTTATATGTGTCAGAGTATATTTTATGTTGTTATATTAGTATGTTATAATATATTTATAACTTTTTTATATTTGAGTATCTTCTGTATCTAAAGCCGAAATCTAAGATGAAACAATTACGGTTCATTTGTATACTGAATACACTGAATTCACAGTTCACAAAACTAAATCCGAAAGTTTTAAGCACTTATTTACTTGAAATATAAAAAATGATAAATCAAAGAAATCATAATTCTCTGACAAGTTCGGAGAGATTTTATAAGAAACAATCATTTCAATTGACTTTAATACTGTGAAAAATGAATCTAAATATTACCTGCGTGCAGAAAATAAATATTTGTTAAAAATAATTGAGATGGAAACATCTTAGGAAATAAGAGATATCCAGAATGCAACGTTAATTTCATAAAGAATAATAAAAACATACAAGTATTCTGCAAGAGAAAGAGTTTAATATAAAACTTTTTGTAAAACTATCATTAATACATCAATTCTAGTGTAGCAATAACAAATATCATATATTCAATAAAAGAATAAATTATACTGATTTAATCTCAAAAGCAAAAATACTTTCACAAAATTTCTAATTTCTCATGATAATTTTTTATATAAAGCAATCCATTTATGTGAAGGTTATATATATAATTTCATTGTGTTTATGAGCCATCTATGTGGGTTGTTGAAATATATTCATGCTTGTAGCTCATTGAATTGTGGAGAGGATTAAATTAATTAACTCGTAATCTAAGTTAACTATTTCTCGGATAATCTATATCTACCTCATACATTATACATAAATTAATGTATTTTTTAAGATGGTGTAAAAATATAAGTGTATTTATTAGGCATAGATAATAAGACACGAACTAATCTATTATATAATATTTATAAGCTGAATGAATCATGGTATAATAAAAACAAATTAATTTTTCTGAAATGAATTCATTACACTAATTTATCAATTTCATTTTTTAAAATATGATTCTTTATGAAAATAATATTAGGTTTACAAAATTATTATTTTGTTTTGAAACTAAACTTCATTCATAAGTAAGTTTCAAATTATTTAGAAATGTACTGCATGTTTATTTAGTTCTGACGCTACTATGTAGCTATCTTTCTTTTATTACAAAATGTTTTATAACAAAACTGTTATCAGATATTATTATTTAAAAAAATTATCTGGCAACATAGTTTAATTTTACTTATAAAATTGTTGTTTTACATCTGGAAATACAGCTGTTATATAAATACGGAAAACAAAGTACTTATATATATATATATATATATATATATATATATATATATATATATA
>JAPDSC010098068.1:0-10367 GCA_026290005.1 Latrodectus geometricus | reverse complement strand
TATATATATATATATATATATATATATATATATATATATATATATAGTTTAAGTTTTTGCGAAATCAGAAATTTGAGATTTATTATTTTTAATTTATTCTAGCTTAATTAATGTTTCAATCTTAGGATTTGCATTTTGATTTATTCTGAGGTCAGTTTTAAAGGAAACTCTCTCTCTTGTTAAAATGCATTTAGAATAACAAATGTCAATTAAATTCAGTATCACTTTAAAATATACACTATATAATGCACTTTATTTACTAAACTGGCTCTAGTACTAACAAGAATCGCTAGATCTCATGAAGTTGGATATATTTTAGGTAACAATTGCTTATCAATAACGCTTTTATAGAAAGATGGTAATGTGATGAATTACATAAATATATTGAGACTCCAAAACCAAATGGTTAATCTTTAGTTTTAAGTTTCATAATTTAGATTTACTAAATAATTAGATTCCGTGATGTTAGCCTTGTAGATTTCTTATAAAAGATATATTTAGTCATTTTAGAAGAGAAAGAATTTGAGACACAAAATGCAGAGATCCTTCTGTACAAATATTTCATATTCCAAAAAGGACATCAACAGATCTCAGATACAAAATTTAGCAAATAGTTTTTTTTTTTTAAATGATAATTCATTTTCATTTACATAACTATAAGGGAATTTAAATATTTCATTTATATAACAATAAAATACAAAACGAAATGTTTCTTATATTATTAATGAGAAAGATAAGAGAAAAATTCTTAATAATCTTAAGAGTATTTTTGTAATATTAATTGAATTGTAATAGAAAATAGTGCCACTAATATGTAGTTGAGATATTCAATAAAATTAATCATAAATATTAATGAAATACCCTATTTAGCAGCTTTCTTGCTACGAAATCATTCACAAATTTAATTTAGCACAATTATCTAAAGCAGTAGATCACTTAACTCTTAAAACTATTAATGGTTTACTTGTCAGCTTTGAGAGCTAATTTTTCAAACAGTGTAACACTTCCCGAGACAAAACCACCAAGCCTTGTACCAAACGAAATTAAAAGAAGGAAATGCTGAAAGAATTCTACTTTCAAGATACACTAGCAAGGCTAACTATTCCCTGAAGAAAACTTTTTTCAGAGTTTTCCTTGACGCTTGATGGCCTCTTTGTGAGAGCTTTTCAATGTCCTCGACGATGTCGCAACGTGTCCAACATGGCTTGGACACGTCTCAGTGACATGTGTCTCGTAGGTCAGTTTGTCCCCTTTTAGACGTCGTCAGGAAGTGGGACTTCTTTTTCTTGGGTTTCTCGACTAATCCATCGTCGCCTATCTGCGATTTCATTAACTTGAGAAGCCAGCGAAAGGTGATTAATTAGAAAGTAGGCGGCGAAGAGATTGATTTAAGGATCGGGGGCATTGTTCGATCATTCGTAGATTAAAATCTATCAGATAAGACAAATAAATGTTTAATGCTTTTCCACTTTAAAGATAATGATTTAAAAACTATATCACACACATTCCTTGACCAGAAAGATCTATGAAAGTTTTTTAAAATTGATATTTATGAAAATATACCTTAAAAATATAAAATTTAACAAATTACCTATTATTAATACTTAAAAGTGTGAAATGTTTCTTGTACTCAAAATTTTCATTTCGTCACACTGATTAAAATTGAAAATTAGTTACTATTAAATTAATATTTAAAAACAAATAACATTTTAATTAATTAAATTACTCAGTTCATCAGCATGATATAAGTAATTTGTTACATCAAAAATTTAATCAACATAAGATTAATTATGGAACGATATGTATATGCATATTATATCTTAAATTATTAATCCTGTTATATCTTCATGCATAATAATGCATAATTTCGTACAAAATAATATTATAGAGTAAAGATGGTAAAATTTATCATTATATTTTTATGCAAAAACCTGGTTTATTTTTTAAGTACAACAATGAACATTGAGGTACTCTCTTAAAACGTTTCTTGTTTCTAACTTCTGGGAAACTTTATAATTAAATTTTATGTCACGTAATTTTATTTTTTTATGGAGGAGAATGGATTCTCCCTGCACTTTTACGAAATTAATAAAAAAAAGTTCAGAAATTCTACTTTAAAAAAAATTTAAATTTGTGAACTAAATATTTTTTACTAAAATTCTTTTTTTCTTCTTTTAATTTAAAAGAAACTGTTTGTCAATTATGTAAATCAACATTAGCTTATAATAATTCCTTTATCATTCTTAGATATTTTATTTTTTGTAATTAGTTAATAGATAGTTTAGTAAATGTAATTAGCTATAAATGAAATTTTTTATTGGCTGATATTAAAACTACTTTGAAATAAATAAATATTAATTAACACAAAAAATCAACAAAAGAATTCCTTGTCCTTGCTCATTGGTCGAAATTCGGTATCTTATGTATCGCATCAATATCCCATATTAAAGGAATGGTATTCGATTAAATTAAGTTTACCTTACCCTTAGTAATATCATTGGTAATAATAATATAATATATTGGGTTGTTCGGAAAATCATTTCGTTTTATAGGAAAATGAAAACCGTATAGCGTATAAATATTTTATTGAATTGTATATTGTTAACTCTAGTCCAATACCTTTTATCATTTTTCTGGTCGTAGCAAGATTTCATACTTATAAAATGGTTGGTTTTCACTAGCAAAAAACCGATTCAGGTGGGAAAAACGAAATGACTTTCCGAACAACCCAATAAATATAATATGTATATTGTGTTTTAATTTAAAATAAAGGCTTTATATTGAAATTAGAAATCATCGAAATTAAATACTATTTATTAAACTGAACCACCAACAAATAGCTAAGGAACTTTGGAATATGATATTATCTGTAATCAAGAAATTCAATTCCATTTAATTAATCTCATCCATTTTCTAAATAACGATTGAAGTAAATATTTATATATATTTATGGTAATTTAAGAATATTTTTAATAATCTAATTTTCTTCTTTATAAATATTTTTTATAATAAGAAGTTTTTACCATATTTTGATTTTGCAATTTTTATCGAAACCTTTTAGGAAAAAAAAAAGAACTTTTTGCATTTCCTTTAAATTTTAGATTAACCAGCTACTTTTTTTACTTGCAGACTTGTATATATATAAGAAATGTTTATAATAATTATATTTTTTGGCATACACTAAACTCTCACTTGTAAAACTGAGTAGAAAATGTGTCTAAGACTTGCATATTTTTTTCTCTATTCCATTTCCATGCATTTGTAATTGTAGGTTTTCCTTTTATTTCGTCAAGAACGTTCCTATTTTGATTAAATTTATTAACATATTCTTCGTTTTCCATACATTATTCAAATATTATATTCATCATTAAGACCTCGTTAGATGCGTTAATTAGTGAACAATAATTATGCGTGCCTCGTAATTTGCTGAAATAAATCTGAATCTCTTTCAAGAAAACAATACATTCTTGCTTTCTGTGGAAGAAACTCGAATCAATAAAATCCACTTCGTAAGATGTGGCAACCCTATAAGGATCTACCAATCTGTGGCATAGTAAGATAATAAATTGAGGAGCATTCAGGTTCCAATCTCGAACCGCTCTCTTGCGACCGAATACAGCAATTAATCCGATATTGTGCCAACCCTGTTTGAGAAAACACCTTTCAGAAGAGAAAGTGGCGACAGGGATCAAGCACATCCCCCCCTTTAAACCCTGTCTGCACCACCCAATCCCCTTCTAAGGGTAGCCCGCGTACATTCGGTTCCCTCTTTCTCTTCTTTATCCCATTCTCCGTTTTCCTTATATACCGAGCTAATGGGCTTGAGCTTCCTTTCTAATTAGCAGAACGAAAGCTTTTACCTCGTGAATTATTAAAAGGCGTGGATTTTGGCGCCGAATTAAACCAAGTCGACTCCTCTTTAATCATTTAATTATGGGAGGGACTCTCTGTCCGATTGATTCCCATATTCTGACTCTCGAAGACTGGATGAGTGGCTTATAGCTCGACAGATCATTCTATTCTATTTTTGGGAATCGGAGGGTGTTGGTAATTTAGGTAGTAGTGATTGCTTCAAGGAATTTACATAAACCGAGACATCAATCTTGAATTTGCACATTTAAGTTTTTAGAGAGAAAATAAAAGCTTTTATTTCTAACAACATCATAAAACAGATAATATTTATTTAATAAATTAACGAAAAAATGTCATTATAAATATAAAAACGTAGTTTTTAATATTTATAACAATATTTTTTTCTAATTTTTGATAAATATGTTTTAATAAAACTTAAAATGTAAATTTCGTCTTTATTGCATTAGAAAGATACATAAAATTCCAGTTGAATCCTTCGTATAAAGTAACCGCAAAGTGAGAAATTTACTAACCACAAGCATATTAAACAGTTTTCGCTGAGCGACATTTTGAACAATAAATTTTCATTATATTTATTTAATTTTCTATTAGTTTCATGCATGTCATTTTATTGACTTAAAAGAAATTTATGATTATTTAATTTTTAATTTTCAGTAAAACTCTATAAAAAATTAGTATTTTATCTTTGATATGTCTTATATTAGAATTATATGTATTACATATATTATCTGTTAAATGTAAGCTGTTTATAAAATCATTTTTTTTAATTATAAGTGTTTTTTTAAAAGCATATAACTAAAGAATTTTTTTTCGTTTGTTTAATTTTATTTTTAGTATAATTGAAAACAATTACAAAACACAGATTCACAGATTCATAGAAAAGAAATTAATTATTATTATTTTACAATAAACCACTTAAATAAATCAAATGAGTAAGAAATATTAAAAAAATTTTAAGTATTAAAAATTATTTAAATAATGATCAGAAATTTATTTTCCTTACTTGTTTCTCATTTATACAATTTGAACATCATTTTAAACATCTAATGCTTTCGAGTATTTTATCAAGTGAGAAAAAAAATACTTAAATGTGCTTCTAAAATGTTTATGAATTAATCATAAATCTAACAATTAGAAAAAATGAAATACTTTTAATTTTGGATTCTTAGAGTCAAGTGGGGGGTATCTGAAGAGGCAGCCTTGGTCTGTAACAGACTATAGTGCTTGAAGAAAAATATAATAATTCAATTTTTATCATAAATATAGTAGAGTACTGTTGAAATGAAAGTTATGTACCGATCATTCGGCTGTCAGGTTGTCTTGTTACTGAACTCTCCCATGAAATAACCATAACAATTAATATTCCATCATATATAATAATTGTTATTATTTCATAGGAATGAGTAATAAGATATGAGCAAAATAATAGTTTATAAAAAAATTGATACATTTGTGAAATGATTAAAAAATATTTACAGAATTTTTCAAATAAATATTGCTTATACTTTTTTATTCCAATTATTCTGCACAAAAATATTTAACTTGATTAATTATGATATCTCAAATATTATAACACGCCATCAGATATGAAACATCATACCTGATTGTATAAAAATGTATAAATACTAAATATCATTTGAATTTTCTGATAAATTGAAGAATATATAATTCTTTGATGTGGCTTACTTGTATGAAATTTATCGGTCTGATTTTAATATTTGATTTTTGTTTTCATAAAACTTTTAATTTATTAACTATATATTTCATTTTTAATTTTATTTATTTTAAATTTTGTTTATTGTTTAACATATATCTTTCATTAAAAAATTTTAAATCACTCTTATTAAATTAAATTAAAATGTTTTTCAATGAAAAATCAATATTATACATATATTCTCTTTAAATTGATTCTTTCTAAAAAGTATTATGTAAAAATACTAATGAGAAAAATATCAAAAGGCAGTTTTCAAAAACAAGGTAATCTTTTTTTAAATTTTTATTGGCTCATTACATTTACAAAGTCTTCCTAATATCAGTAATAGAAAAAAAATGCAGCACATCTATCATTTTTTTGTAATTTATTTAAACAAATTCATTTAAAATCCTGTTGTTGTTATTTATAGTACTTGACAAAGCTAAATCCGCTCGTCGGGGATTGGACAAATGAAGTCAAAAAAAGCGTCTTCCGTTTTTGAGTAGAGCACTCGACGAGAGAGAAATATCACTTGGTTCAAAGATGGCAGCACCATCTGGGTCTTCCAATTTAGAAATAAGAAGCCAGAGAATTTCCAAGGCCTAGCTCCTAACACTCACAGAGGTATTAATTTGGAATGGGAACATAGAGGAATTGTGACCAAGACCTATTTTACGTTCCCCACTCGCCATTAGCAAACACGAAGGATCTTTGGATAAACCGGGATTCAAACTCAAACCTTCCGATAATGAGAATGACGCCCTAACCAACCATGGTCGTCTAAAATCCTATTACAAATGAATGAATTTATATTTCTTTTTAAAAAATTATTATCATAAATAAATATCCATTACTCTTCTATTATTTTGATAATATTTTGGATTCTACAAGAAATACTTTTTTTTCCTTTAATTAGTATATTAAAATTATCTGATATAAATAATCAAATACAAAATTAATATGACAATTCATAGCAGCTACTCACTGTGAATGGAAGTGATCTAAGCATAAAATAACCCATAAAATTACTATTTATGCATTTCAAATATTAGTGAGATTTCCCTTGGCATAGTTAAAATTTAAAAGATTAAGTTTTGTGGTTGCTCCCTCAATCGGAATCATCATCTCCTATCTGATTCCGGAAGACGTTTAATTCCGAAAATCTCCAAATCCAAATTCTGGGAATGGCTTGAAGTAACAGTTAACTGGCTTATTATAAAAGAAGATCCAATCTAAATATCTACATTTTATCGTCAAAAAGATCCTCTTACTTCTCGAAAGCAATACGATAAGAAAAGAATCTTGAGGGCATCTTTTATTAACGAATCGTTATTGAAAGTTAAAACGCTTATTCTTTACCCTTTGATGAGCTTGAAACAGCCGCGCTTATGATTCTGGCGACAGAAGACTTTTTGGCGGGGAAATAAAAGGAAATTAATAAATGTTTCAAAGATTAAGCCAAACTAAATTCTTGAGTGAATATTGAGTTTCAATTTTGAAAGAAATTCTCTCTCTCTCTCTCTCTCTCTCTCGTTTGGCGAGACTGATATGGAAATATGAAGAAGGGGGATTCTTTCATTAGTTTTTGATGGGAAACGTCAATGGATTTGAAACATGTTTATGAATATAATGCATTTGATTTATTTTCTTGCTACTTATTATATTTTTTAAAAGGAGTTCTTCCGAGGAAATTATAATTTCATATTTTTATTTTAGGGAATACTTAGATAAGTATTCAATAGTTAAAAAATGTAATTCAACTGATGAAAAATTTTGAAAAGCTATTAAAATGAGAATAAGCAAATTTGACTTGATTTCATTTTATAATAATTCAAATGTTAATTGGAATATTTATTCAAATTTAAATATTATTGTTACAGAAGTTATTTTAATTTTAAGTAGTTATTTATAATCATTTTGCGTAAAATTAAGTCGGAAATTATTATTACATATTTATTCATTTTTTAGAATTCTATTAATAATATATCTGGATTATTTAAATGTTCTTATAATCAGTTAATTACTATTTTATAAGATAAAACATAATAAAAAAGAAATTTATAAATTCAAAGAAAATTCTCTTTTATTTTGTAAATATAACAAGTGTTTATATCTACTTAGCAAATTTTCACAAAAATATTTTCTAGAATAAATCCTACTTATATTTTTAAATATAATATGTCTCTACATCATTTATTAAATTGAGAAAATAAAAAAAAAGTCAGTCTGAATATTTGTAGTTGCTTATTCCATTGTTGAGTCACAGATTTAAACAAAAACTATTGAAATAACATTTTACTTATTTCCCGAATCGCTAAATCAAGGAATATTAGTAGAGCAATAAATTTTCAAGAGATTTAAAGCTCTACTTATTAAGTAATCAGTACCCAGAGCAAACATTTCTTTAAACATTTCAAGCACTTATAAACCTGCTAACGGATTCATCAAGAGATTCAATGGTGTATACAGATGTTCTTGTTCATGTACCTTCAACATTATTCACTAGTTTCTCAACTGTATAGATTGGTTAGAACCAATTATTTGATAAATATAAAACAAAAATTTTCAATTGATGGAAGATCAAGAGAAAATAATGGGCAGGATTTGTAAGAAAATTTTGTATTTCAATGAAATCCAGATATCATATGTATGGGCATCATATGTGATTATATAATATCTTGTCGAAGAATAGCCTTACAAAGCCATCAGAACTAAGGTGTAATCATGGGCCTTAACCAATTCAAATACATAATAGCTGCTGCTTAAACATACAATAACATGAAAAACATGAGATCTAAATATATATTCAATGGTATATCTTATCATCATTCTAAATGATCTTTTCTGGCAATATCAAATATGTGTGATGATAATATGATTTTTTCACGATTGCGTTCATTGAATAATGAACAGTTTTTTTATCCTTCATAATTTTAAAAGGAACCAGAATTTGCTTGATAATATGAAATAAACTTTTTCTGTTACCAGGTCCATTCATCACACCATTAGCACTCTTATTTGGAATTTGGTAATATCAAATGCAATGGAAACAATGATCACAGTACTGAATGTTCATGCTACTGCAAACATTGTTGAAATGTTGCAACCTTGGAAAGATATCATTTTTCAATTACAATATTCAATGTAAATATGATATTTAATTTTGGTAATTAGATAGAATGTCTGAATTTTAATGATTAGGCAACGCTAATATTCTGCAGTTTGTTCTGCATGATTGTCATAAAGCCATATATTTGATATTATGCTGAAATTCGTGGTTTCTTTCGACCCTATGAACAGCCTTACTGCAGTAAACAAACTGAAGATTAGTATTAACAGGGCATCTTCAATCAAATACTTGTTTATTGTTCTTTATCCTTCTAGGATAAGGTGTAGCATAAAACTAACCTAAAAATAAAGTTTTCTAAGCAAATGCGATTTTTATGTATAGTTTTTAATTTAAAATAATATTGCTCATAATTTCGGTTCATTTTTAAAAACAGTTATAAATGCGAAGTATGTCACTTAATACACCTCTGTCAATACATCTGACTTGAACAAAGGTGCTTAAAATCTATATTATTTGTATATAATTGCAAATTCTGTAAATCACCAAACTTATGCTCTCGGCATGCTGTTCTCCTGGTACGGCGATTTCAGTTATTAGTATTATACAAAAATGTAAAGACAAAAGTAATTTAAAATAGTAGTAGATACATTATGTCATCGTTAAATTTCTCTGTAACATTAACTGGATATTTAAAGATTTATATTCAACAAAAATCTTTCTTATAGGTGACAATATTTATGCAAGTTCAATGAATTGTTTTGATGAACTCTAAAATAAATTTTCTGAATTATGAAGATTAAGTTCTTGATTATAGGAAGTCCAACTTCTGTTTTCCACAACACTATAATTTTATGAAATTAGGACAAAAGATTTTAAATTTTCCATAGCATTTTTTACTCGATGACATAGTTAATGTTTGCACCAAAAGTTACAGCCATGCAATTAATGCTGGTGATTTAAAACCTTTTCCCACTCATTTCCACCTCCTTCAAGGAAAGACGTTTTTCATCGCATGTCAAAACCACCTTAAAAAATCACATTTAAGAAACAATTTCGTCCTAACGGCTTTTGCGAAGCATAGAACTTGATATAAAAAGAGTGGAAAAAAATATCCGATAGTGGCATAGTAGCTAATTGATATCATTAAAAAAACTAACAAATCTTGGCAAAAAAAAGAAATCTGGCGAGCGATTAGATGCCAGTGGCACTTGCGCCAAAGAACCTCCCCTATATACCTACCGCCTTAAAGCCGCCAGCCGGACCGACGTCCTGGTGCAATTAAGTTCTTTCTAAAACTGTTAATCACCAGGACCTTTTGCATCCGGGTACCGGAGAGAAACCAATTTGTTTCGTTAATTAGTCCAGAACCAAAACAATTTACGCGAAGATTACAAGTTTTCGAGGCAAAGTGCCGGACTCTGGGCTGGCGTATTTATAAATCTCTCCCACATGTTCCAAGAAAACCCTTTTTGGTTTTATTAAAAACGCGAGAGCCTTGGAAGTTAATTTGATCGCCAGAAAATACATCATAGTTATTTTTCGCCAAGTAAAAGGAGGAGAAGAACATTTCCTCTTTTCCTTGAAATCCCAATCATGGCACGTGCGCCTGACGTACCCTTCTCCACCCTGCCCTGCAATTTTCCTGGAGAGTAGATTTCTCCTTCTTTCCCCACTTCCAAGTTTAATTTGCAATCGTAATTTTTCCCATTTTTATTCCACACTTACTTTTCG
>JAPDSC010098039.1:0-10450 GCA_026290005.1 Latrodectus geometricus | reverse complement strand
AAAAAATATTAATAATAAACATACCTCTCTTCTTCCACCAATTAATTTAATTTTAATAATTAGATTACCGTAAATAAGGAACAATAAACATCATAAAAAAATATTAATAATAAACATACCTCTCTTCTTCCACCAATTAATTTAATTTTAATAATTAGATTACCGTAAATAACGAACAATAAACATCATAAAAAAATATTAATAATAAACATACCTCTCTTCTTCCACCAATTGCTTAGTGTTAGATTTATTCAAATACTTAATTCATATATTGAAAAATTTATAGTTTAAATTTTCATTTCAACACATTGCCATTTTAATTATATAATGCACTTTCTTAAATGAAAACTATTTAAAGCAAGCTAAAAGAATATACTACTTATATAAATCATGATCTAAAATTAAATAAGCCATTAAAATAAGTTCTAGTAATATGCATTCATTCAAGTATCTAAGTATATTATATTTCACTTTAAAATAATATGAATCAGAATTATCAAAACAATAAAATATACATATTATTTACCATTGCAAGTACTTTCGAAATATAAAATGAATCAAAATTTCACCTCTTAAGAGACTTCACACTTTCGGTTTTGAATCAAAATTAAAAACCTGCATTTAGTTACTTCACATAAATATTTAAACCATTCCAAACATTCTTGCACTTACCTCAGACATTCCCCATCCAGAAGCCATCACAAAAATATCACAAAGCGAACAAGGGAGCAAAATAAAAATTAAAAAAAAAAAAAAAAAAAATTGCCGGCACAACGCACAACCAACGTGGTGAACAAAGAATTAAAAATGGCGCTTACATTCTTCGATTTGTTCGATTAGGGTTGTCAGAATCCATATTTGGCGATTTATCGTCTACTTCGAAAAATCGCGCCAAGAGCGACCGTACAGTAAATCTGAGCCTAATCAGTTTTTATACATTTCTTATTTCTGAGAAACTCTTTTTAGATAGATTAGATTAGAGAAACTGTTTTTACTTCGTATCTTAATGAAAACAAACCGATTGTATTTTTGCCCAGTAAACAACTTGTAACGATTTGGCCGCCTCTTAATTTCGGCCGCCTGCGTGCGGTGCACGCAATGAACGCCCGTCAGGCACGGCCCTGTATATAGTTTTATGTCATTCTATTTATTGTGTTTTATTACGACCGATATCCCGTCAACGTTTCCAATTATATATATGTGAAATGAATGGGTACGTATTCTTTAATCCTTATTTTATTTACATTGTAAAATAGTTCGATATTTCATCTACATCTACGGTTAATATGTATTTCATTATATGGAGGAGGGGGTCGTTTAAAATTTCCTAAGCTTGAAGGGGGTCGCTATATAAAAACGTTTAAGAAGCCCTGCATTAGAAGATACTTATAATAAAACTATTCATTTTTAACAGTTAAAATCAGGGTGAATGTAACCGATTCCAAGCAAATGGATCCGGAGAAGTGCCCAAAGTTTTATTAAATGTGTATCCTAAAATTTAAAAAAAAAAAAAAAAAAAAAAAAAAAACTGCTAAAGTGAGGAACGGAATATTTTGTAAACAACCAGAAGATGCCAGAAAAAACCGTTCTCTGAACACAAAAGCCTAAAAAACTGAAAAATACTATGAGCATTATATGTATTACATATGTTTTTGTATGCATGTACATAGGTTCATTTATGTAACGATATTATAGTTAAATAAATGAATCTCTGGTGTACGATTCATGGTATAACATTGGACAAAATATTATATCTAACTTTTCTTAAACTGTAGACTAACCGATTTTCCACTGGGGAAAATCGGTTAGTCTTGAAAATATTCTCGAAGTTGAATATTTTCAACACTCTTAGCATTAGATTAGGATCTTATGAGAGCATTAGATTAGGATCTTTCTCTTCCCGGAATTCTCTGAATATCATGTAGTTGCACATGGGTTATTTCCAATTATATTTTAATTACCTAATTGTTAATAAATTATTGATTACTATGCAACGTTCCTTAATAGGCGTCATTTAAATTAGTGATTTGTTTGCCATATTTCGAACTTTAAAGGGGTCTAACATTGAATATTCGTATTATACCTTTTAGATCTATGTAAATGAAAAATTGTGACTCTGCGGAAATCGTTTAGGATCAGCCTTAGGTCGTTTAGGTATTCAACCTCTGAAAAATTTGCATTCTACACACTACTTTTGATAACCTTGTGACCAACAGTGAAATGACTTTTTTCTCACATAATAAAAAATTTCGAATTCCTGTAGTTTTATCTAAGAAAACAGCATTATCCACTCTTATTTGTGTCCTTAAAACCTAGTTTCAAGTGTCGCAACTAAGCGAATTCCATTTTAGAAAGCTTTTTCTAATAAATATCATAGATTGGTTTGAAGCCTAGATTTCATTTGCCAACATAATGGTCAACAGAACCAGTTTTAATTACATTGTGACTGCTATTGAACCCGAATTATTGAATATTGATTTAATAAATATTGTGTCTGATATATTTATATAATCCCTCTGAAAAAATCAGAATATAAAAACCAGTCTGATTGCCACTCACTCGGAAAGTGAAGAACTGAAACTTCTCAAATTTCTCCAAGGATTACAACTAGGTGACCAATGAATTTCTCAGTTATTTTCCCACATAAAAAAATATTGAAATTGTCAAGGAACCATTACTGATATCTTAATAACTTTCTTACTTTCCAAAAAATATTCTTGCTACCTTTAATTACCTACCCAAGTTAGACAATATTACAAATACATTTACGGACATAATTTCATCAGCCACACTACCACTTTCCCATCTTAAATTTTCCAACTGGTTGCTCATCTCTTAGTATTGAGGAAGCAGGCATGGGAGCTTACGATAATCGTAAGCAGTCAAAAACTTTCTGAAGGGCAGGAAGAATAACGTAGTCGTCTATCTCTTATATGTTTAGAAAATTTAAGGAACAGCCAAATAATCTTCGTTTTTATCACACAAATTTTGGTCAAAGAAAAAAAAAAAGGAAATGAAAGAAAACCAGATTAGCAGTCCTTCGTTCAACAGCCAGCAGCACTAACTTCAATGAAGCTCTCAACTACTTCAGCCAATTAATAAAAAGTTGATATAAATTATTCTAAAATCGTTTCTGATACATCTTCCGATTTTTTCCTTCAGCAATCAACAAATCGATAAAAGTTACCTGGGTATTTTTGCTTTCGGCATCAAAAATTTGTGACTAAATATTTCTTCAAAAATTTAGATTATGAAAGTTTTTTCCAAAATAATGAGCAAACATAAAAATATAGACTGGTCGAAAGGGTACAATCATGTTTAAATATTGCTCTGTGTTTCCTATCACTATGGACCAAGCGGACACCATCTTATCTTACTGTCTAAATTTAATTAAAAAAAATTTTTAATCAATGAACAAAAATATAAAATACAATGGAAAATATTTTTACAAATTTCGTTTGAAATATTAAGTTAAAGTGTTTGGCAATTCTACTCACTTTTGTGTATGATTGGTCCAAATTTTCGCGGGAACACATTACGTAATTTTTATTATATATTGCGTTTAATTTAGGCGCGGATATTTGTTCCCGCTCATATTTTTACTCGTAACTGAAGCTTTAGGTTGTGTCCCTAGGTGCTCTTGTATCAAATAGCTCCAATTCAGTCATACGACTCTAAATTTTTAAATTACTTAACAAAAATGAATTCTGTTTCAGTCCTTCATGAGAATTACCTTAATTTGAAAATCGATGATTCCCATAACAAAGAAAATAAGGTAAGAAATTTCATATCCGTTATCATTTAACAGTTATTCTATGGACTTAACTATTTCACCTTAGTTTCATTGAAATATTAAAGTGAATAAGAAAAACAAAGTTTTGTTTATATTTCGTATTAATATTAAAGTTCAAAATTTTTATGATTATTCCAATTATGTTTCAAGATTGAAATGGAATATATGAATGCATTTTGAATTCTGCCTCATCATGTACTCCATAGATTTCAGTTATTCTTCAATAATCGCATTATTGATATTAATATTTAAAGTATATTGTTTAGTGTTTTGGATAATTAGTAGATCATATGGAAATGAGAATTACTAATTAATTAAAATTTGTGTTCTCAGAAATGGCTTTCTTACAGTTTAGGGCGCCCCAAGAATTCCATTAATTTCTCTATCATTTAGTCATCTAATCAAATTTTGAAAATATTTTTAATATTTGAATTTTTAAAATATTGCTGTATTTTATGATATAATCACATCTTTAGTTCACCTTGTATAAGTTTTCATTCTCTTAATCATTTTCATTCTTTCAAGTGCTGATCTAAGCAATTATTATTTGTTAAAGTAAAAATTTGATGGGTGGGATTTTATCTTGATCTTGTTATTTTGTTTTACCTTCATGGATCAACTTCCATTTGTACTTTTTATAAGCTGACAATTGATTCCTCCATAAAGATTGTTTAATAACCAGCATTTGATCCTATAATAATCCAAACTAAGGCATAGATATTTGCTAAAAAAAATAAGTAAAATTTTTTATTCATCATGTACACAATAAAAGTTGTTCTCTTTTTTTAAAAAAAGAGAACAACTATTAATTTAGCATTAATCACTGTACAATAAGTTTCATTTTGACCATGCTTGATTGAACATGGTATAACAGTCTTCAACATGTTCCACTTCATAATAACAGATTGAAACTTTGATTTAAAGTCTCATCAATGAACATATTTTAAGTTATATTTCATCATTTAAATTATTAATAATTTATATTATTTTTTATGGTATTTTTTATTTCTTTCAAAATTATTAAGGAAAACCTGTAACAACCATATGGAATACTAAATACATTTTTAACATTCAAGCAATGAATGTTAAATTTATGTTACAGTGAAAACTTGCTTATTCTTTGATTTGAGATTATTAGAATCATTGATAAAAGTTTTTATATTGAACAATTAATATAAGTACTGAAAATCAAAATTTTTAGTTGAAATATAGCAATTTTAAGTAAAAGTTTTAAAAAAATTTTTTATCTCTTTAAATATATTTTTAGTATTCTTTTATAAAAATAAGTTTACAATAACTCTTAATGAAATAGTAATGCCTTGTTCAAATTTAATTTTCTTACATCAACAATGAATTTTAAATAGTTAGACAATACATGTTTTGGGAACCATGGATTAGTTGCATTTTCTTTTATTTAATATTGTGTTAGTAGATATAATAATAGGTATAATAAACTAGTTTAAGAATTTAATCAGATTTTGTTTGATTAAATGCATACTTTTTTAGATGAACTTGAATATTTATAGAAAGTTATATATATATATATATATATATATATATATATATATATATATATATATATATATATATATATATAGGAATCATTTTTAAAAATCTAAAATCAGGCAGTGAAAATTGTTATGTATTGATGATGATTGCATTAACTCTGCTCATCAGTTTACTCTGTTTAGAATAACTATCTTTTTAAAAAATATATCTCAGATATTATATTAGATATAGATATTTATAAATTAGGGCACAAAATGTAATTTATAGCTTATCTGGTATTTTATTAACAATATGTTTATTTCAGAATGAATCTAAAATCATTGAAACCAAAAAGAAAACATCAAAACCATTGCAAAAGAATAGTGATGAACCACTTTTAAGGGAGAATCCACGTAGATTTGTCGTATTTCCAATTGAGTACCAAGATATATGGCAGATGTATAAAAAAGCTGAAGCTTCTTTTTGGACTGTTGAAGAAGTTGATTTATCTAAAGATTTGAATGACTGGGAAAAATTAAAATCTGAAGAAAAACATTTTATATCTCATATTTTAGCATTTTTTGCAGCAAGTGATGGAATCGTCAATGAAAATTTGGTAAATTTATTAGTTTTTTATTGGAACAGTTAAACAAAAATTTAATAGAAAGGCTTGAATTTGTGATTAAAGTTTATTTTATTAAGCTTAATTTAGTTACAGCTAGGAATTTAAAGTTATTATTCTTGATAGAAATGTATATTTTATTTGTGTGATTTTTTTTTTTTTTTTTTTTTTTGTACCTTAAATAAAATTTAAAAAGATTTTGACAGTTGAGAAAGGAAAAAAGTCATTCTTAGTCAGCTTAGTCTTTTAACAATTGCATCTAAATTTCAAAACATATCATTATTTATATTTCATTTTAGGTGGAAAGATTTAGTCAAGAAGTACAAGTAACAGAAGCAAGATGCTTTTATGGATTCCAAATAGCTATTGAAAATGTACATTCTGAAATGTATAGCCTTTTAATTGATACATATATCAAAGACAAGGATGAAAGGTACTATGCTTATTTAAATCTAAATCATATTAGACTGATAAATAAGGAAATATAATTTTTAATTTCCTATGAAATAAATATTTAAAAATTAAATTAATTTGTTAAAATATTTTAATCTAATTTTTGAATAATTTCAAATAAGTATGATTTGAAAACTATCATTTAAAAAAACTTATCATTTGTGTTGCTATGAGAACAAATCCATTTATTTATTAGCATGGAGAGATGTTTGCTTTTTAAACATCTCCCAGAATGATATTTATTTGAACTTTTATGTTATTGCAATCTTGGGAAAATAATATATTGAAATATTTATTCATTGGTATCTTTTGCAGCTGGAATTGCATTTTTGTGAACAATCATTATAATATTTATACAAAACAAGGAATCTTAATTTATTTCAACCGCATTATTTTTATTTCATGCAGACAAATTTTTTAATCCTTGAAAATGTCTACATTATGTATATATTAATCCTATTTTGTAATTAAACTTTTAAAATTCTTACAGGATATCTTTTTCCAAAATCTATTTTAAAGAAATCTTAATTCTGTTTGTCTGGTATTGAATTTGAAATGATTGCTTATTATAAAAGGAAACTTATACCAACTTATGATTCTTTGGCTAGATTTTAAACGTTATATTTAAAAATTTTGATCACAATGTTTTTATTTTAAGCATTGTAACATTCCAAGTTTTATATGTCATTTGTATTTAACCTCTTAGACTAAATTAAAAAAAAAATATATTATTATTATTATTTTTTTTAATTTATAACATAAATTTTCCTACTTTTGCATTCTAACATAATTTTTCAAAGAAATATTTATTTTTAAAAATATTTTTATACATTGTTTTATAACCAGTGGGAAATTTCAGTTGCTTAGTTTTGTATTTGATATAATTTGAGATTAATTATGTGTGAGGTTGAAATTTTTTTCCAATAGCTATGCAAACATTTTTTTGCTAAAAATTTTCTAAAATTTGAAGGGCATGGCCTGTGTGTGTTAGTGTTAAATAGAATAATTTTTTTTTTTTTTTTAAAAAAACTACATGTATGTATAGAGATTATAAAATCAGCAGTATATTTTGAGTGCTTTAAAATTTTTATTCTGGCAGTACAATGAAATCAAAACTGAATTGAATCTTTCCTTGATTAAGATAAAATAATTTCTATTCGTTTATTCCTCCAATCGAACAGTTTGATAAAGACATTATTCGAGATTAATGATCAATTGAATAATTAAAAACTTCATTTTTTCCAAAAGATTATTCAATGATTGATTTTATAAAATTGCAAGATTTTTGGTAAATAAATGTATCAAAAATTATAATAGATTATGGAGACATAGAGACTTGTATATATATATATATATATATATATATATATATTTGTGTGTGCGCGCGCGCGCTTGATTTTTCAGGAGTCATTTTTTTTATTAATATTTGCTTTTTTAAAATTTGTAATTTTCTTGAATAGTTAACCATTGATGTATCTTTATTTAGAATTCCATTGGAATTTGATATTTAAACTATATAATTCTTATTGAAAATTATTTTTTTATATTTATTATTGTTTAATTTCATTGCTTAGGGAAAAATTATTCAATGCTATTGAAACTCTACCTTGTGTTAAGAGGAAAGCAGATTGGGCCTTAAACTGGATCAATCATACAAATGCTTCCTTTGGAGAACGAGTAGTTGCATTTGCTGCAGTTGAAGGAATATTTTTCTCTGGCTCTTTCGCATCTATTTTTTGGTTGAAGAAAAGGGGGCTCATGCCCGGCCTTACATTCAGCAATGAATTAATTAGTAGGGATGAAGTAAGTTTAAATTTTTTGTATTTTAATAGCACTGAAATCTTACTTAAACTTTAAAAATTCTCAGAAAATTAAATTTTTCCAAAAGATTAAAAGGATAAACTTAGTGTGTAGATTTTGATTAAACATTGATGTGATTGATATTATGAATAAACATTAACTGAATTTTAGCAAGCAATAATTAAATTACTGAATATCTTATTATGAAACGAAACATTACAGAATCATCGTACAAAATACTACTAATAATAATAATAGTTAATTGCATTACTAATTTAAATTTGGGGTGGTTTTAATGTGCCTACTATTTGAATTTATGCATTTACTAATATACTGTTTTCTGATTACTGGTGTATTTTACTATATTTAAAGACTATTTTATAGTGTTATTTGCTAAGCTGGTAGCCAAATGGTTAACACTTGCTTTCAGTTCATGGGTTCAAATCCTAAATGGGCATGGATATTTGCAGTTGTTAAATCCACTTTAAACTGTGAGTTTTTATCTAACTAGCCCTCATGTGCAAAAATCATTGTTGAGCAACAAACAAAATCATAGTGTCATTCAACGTACAATATATTTGATAATGTCGTAAACTTCAAATATTTTTCATTTCAAAATATAAGGTAAATGTGAATGGAACAAAAATACTTCATGTAATATTGTAAGAAATAAATAGAATCTTTCATTATAGCATTTTTTAGGAGATGATACTAAATTAAAACTTAATTTTATGTTTGGTGTTTAAATTCATGTTAACCAGAAAGGATAGTTAGTCATAGCAATGTAGAAATGTGGATAAGAAAATACTTGCAAATATAATGCAAAAAAAGAAATAGAAATGCAAATAAATTAATGAAAAAATGTGACTGACATATGCTAGTTTTCTTAGCATAATATTGGATGTATATATCAGTAAACTCTAAAAAAGAAATTTAAAATATTAGTAGGGTATCTATGTAAATATTAGAAAGTGGAAAAAAAAATTGGTTGAGTACAAAGGATTATTAATTTATAAATTTGAATAACATTGAAATGGAAGATGGAACAACATTAAAAGCTAGAAATCTAATTTTTATATTCTGATCTTTTCCATATTTTAAAATCTTGTCATGTGTAATATACAACATCGGAAATAACCATGATTAATGTATTATGTTTTATAAGTTTACTTAAAACTTCTGGTATTAATTTTTAAAAAAATTATAAAGTGAATAATAACATTATATGTGTTAACTAATTTATATTAATTGATAAAATTGTGCATTTAAAGGCTATCATATTCAACTGTTTGAAATTAAAAAATCCAAGCAATACTTATATATAAATTAAAAAAGATTTTTTTTAACCCATTTTAAATTTGAAAGTAAAATGTTCTTTAATAAATCAAGAGCTATATTTTATATCATATTTTGTATTCCATCATATACTATTAATTATCTCTAGGTATAAGTCTGTTAAAGTATTTGAGTTGATTTTGAATTTTTTTTTACATGTTATGATTCAAAATATGACTTATAATAAATAGATTATTCTATTTGGAAGCACAATGATTTAATTAAAATTGTAAAACTCACTTTTTGTGGAATATGAATTGAAATGATAAATGGCATTTAAAAAAATTGTTTTAAAATCATAGGAAAATATGACAATGATTATTATGTTATGAGATACGGTTTTAATGATATTATATTGAATATGTTAAATGGAGCAGAAACTCTTCATAATCTTAATCCTTTTCACTTCAGTTTTAAATTTCTTAAATATACATATATATTTATATTATTGATTCTGTAAACAAAATATTTTAGGGCCTTCACTGTGATTTCGCATGTCTCATGTTTAGTCACCTGGTTAATAAACCCTCTGAAAAAAGAGTTGTACAAATTATTACTGATGCAGTGACTATTGAACAACAATTCTTGACAGAAGCTTTACCAGTTGCTTTAATAGGAATGAATAATGAATTAATGAAACAATACATAGAATTTGTTGCAGACAGATTATTGTTGGAATTGGGATGCGAAAAGGTAATGTATACAAATTTATAAATTAATGTTTCAATCTTAATTGTAATACATTTTATTCAAGCATATCAGAGTACTGAATAATTTATTTTGCTAATAGAAATAGATAATTTAATAAAATTTTACTTATTAGACTGAATGTAAACTTTACTATTTTGATAATAGTGCTATTTGTAACAATTCTAACATTAATAAAAAAGAAAATAGTATCTCTTAATTTTCTGATGACTGTTGTCTAAATATTTATTAATGTAATCCAATTGATTATT
>JAPDSC010098036.1:0-12229 GCA_026290005.1 Latrodectus geometricus | reverse complement strand
CTTCAGATGAAGTTAAACTACATTTCATCCATTAAATATTTTAAGCACATTGTTAAATTGGGTAAAACAATATTTCTCATAAATTTAATATATGATAAATATTCATATAAAATAATTCGTCTTGCTTATAAATTTTCTTAATGCTACCAAACAGTTTAAATACGTTATATATATATATATATATATATATATATATATATATAATAAAACTGAAATAGAAATTTCAGTAACATAATTGGATTATAAAAATTTAAAGAGAGAATATTTTAAACAATTGTACTTGAAAAATATTGTTATTAACTAAATAAACTTCACATTTCAAATAAAGTTTAGTACTTTAATGCAAATTTGAACACATTGTGTACATTTTTGATGCTTTACTTTTAGCATAATTCTTTAAGCACAAACACATAAGCATTACACATTGATAAATTATTTTGTTAATATCTGTCTTTGAAAAATATTAATTTAAAATAATTTTCAATCTTCCCATTTGGACAAAAATCATATGTTATTATGTGTGAGACTTAATCAGTAAAGAATTTGAATCCTTCTAAAAATTGAAGTCTTGAAATAATGATTACAAAGAAATGCCTTACCGATTTGTTCTTCGATCGCCAAATCCTGTCTGAAAGTTTCAGAGAGGAAAATGATTGACATGCACATCGGATAAATACACAAAAACTATTAACTATTTGGCGAGTTATTACTTGGCAGAAAATAATTAACTATCGATTATGTTTAGAGTAACAATGAAACATAAAAATTAATTGCTCTTAAATTAAAGTAAAAGTACGTAATTTTAGGCTAGGGAGTAAGAAATCCATTATTTTTATGTGAACTTCAAGACTTTATATAACATGTTTCGGATTCGCTTTGTGAAAATGGTTTAAAATTGTTTCATGGCCAATCTTTAACTTCTGCGTGATGCTGTTAGTAACATGTTGGTCAACTTTGAACATTTCTGTGAATTTATCGACATTTTCAATGATGAATCTACCCTTCTGAGGTGCATCTTTAACATTAAAAGATATCTAAAATGAATCGGTGAAACTGAAATTGCACACAATAGGCACTGATCGCGACCGTATACACCATTTACCATTTCAGCCATCTGGCATGCATTTTTTCCTTTATCAAAGAAAAAATAATAAAATGTGCCGTATTTTTTTTTTTTTTTTTTTTGTCGACTTCTATATTAAACTTGTAACTCATAGTTGAATGAATCAAACAAAAATAACAAAATAATTTTTTTATTTAAAAATATACCTTTCCAATGAGCATAAATATGAGATTGCTGGATGATACTTTATGAGATAGCAATCACTATTGCCATCTACCGAGAAAAACATGGATTTCTTTTTCCTTAACTTAGTACATTCTTATTATTCTTCAAAATTTATTCTTAAAGATTTTAATTAAATTACTTAACAAATTTAATAAAAATAAAAAAATTTGAAAAGGTTATATTTCATTACACCTTTTGTTTTACATGAAATAATGTTTCGTAATACAAAAATTATTTTTCATTAAAAGTCAAGAAAAGAAAGGAATGGAATACTTACACGTAGGGGTTCTTTAGCTCTTCGGTCACGTAATTGAGGTTGTTCCTGCATAAAAAATAATACAGCATGAAAATAACATCCATTCAAGGTCCCCTCTTCCCCCTCCCTTTCCCAGAGAATGCATTCCTTTGCACTCTCGTCACCAGTTTCGCAACTCTTTTAGGAATAGATGTACCAGAGCAGTTGAAAAAGAACTTTTGCCAAAATATCGTCAATAGTTATAATATGTATTTTTGTGGTAACTCCTTTTTGAAAGTAACTTATAAACTTTCTGCAAAATCGCTTTTCCATATGAGGGAGTATTTGACTGGAAACTTAAGGAGGTTTCAGAACCAATCAAAATATTCGCATCAAAGATCGCTCATAAATCATGAATCCATCAATAAATATTGTGTTTGATTTATCCACCATTACACACAGAAAACACATATTTTAGGCAACAATATATTTTTAACGCAACAGTCATTGTGGTCTATAAGTTAGATCTGTTCCTTACTTTATAGCACTCAGACATTTATTAGTGCATAGTCTGGCGAAAAGTATCTGTATGGACACATGTTGTAAAAAGTTCAAAACGAAAATGCTTTATAAAAAAACGCATCAGGGTTTTTCCATTTTATTTGAAAGTTGGAACCAATCAGATGATAGTGAATAGTGTAACAAATTTTAAGTCTTACAATGACGAATCGGAATATTTTATAAACTTAAAGTTTGACCTCTTTGTAACGGAACTTAATTAAACTATTAAATTTTCTTAATGGTAAAGCATTCGTTTTAAAATTATCGCTAGCTATTGTTATTAAAACTTACACCGAATTATAAGTAAAAAATGAAATGTATTCAACTCTAAATGATCAGGTAATTTAGGAAATAATTATATAATCAAAATTTCTTTTGACGATTTCTGAGGATTTGTAGGAATAATTAATTCCGGCCCATATAACACCATGGTCTTTCTTAAAATATATACACTCTACTGGATATTTTCTTAAGTGTGTTAAAGTTTTTTTTCTCCTTTGACATTAGCAGAAATAGGAGAAAAATACAAATTGATTGATTTTTCTAATCCAAACTGATATTCAGAAATTTTCAAATAAAAACTTATATTTATATCTTAACACAGATTATTAAGCTTGATTTAATTTATTAAATCTATTTTTTCACTAACCGTTTGGTTACTTCACAAAAATTTACAACTTCTAAATTTTCAAGAATGGATTTCCAAGTATTTTAAATATAACTTAAAAAAACCATGTTTATAAAATAAATATTTTGAAAATTTTATTTAATATATTTTAACAAAAGCAAAATTGGAAATATATATATGAATGACTAATCAATTTTATTTTAAATTTTGTAATATGTCTTATCGCTATGAAAATTTCTGGAAAGTATCGAAAATATACTCAAAAATCAAAATAACATAAATATATTACAAGGAAAACTACATTGCATTAACAAATAAAAAATAGCACAGTTATCGTTATTATTGCAATAACTTGGAAAATATTATAAAAATATCTGCATTTCAGAAAATTTTCGAAGAAAATATAAAAATCAAAAGAAATCTTACCTGAAGAAATACATTTTAAA
The DNA here is from genome assembly GCA_026290005.1 of Latrodectus geometricus. NCBI lineage: Eukaryota > Metazoa > Arthropoda > Arachnida > Araneae > Theridiidae > Latrodectus > Latrodectus geometricus. The sequence goes on along the minus strand of JAPDSC010098036.1, from coordinate 9,071 downwards.
GCTTAAAAATTAATGTATTTACTTTCAAAAACTTACTTAATAGATATCACAAAATTCATATATTCAACTCATTATATTGCAGAAAATGAACCAGAATGGTTAATGTGTAAACTATTTCGTAGTTATTCACTTAATCGTTTATTAAATTAAAAACTACTTAAGTTATAAGGACTATTTAAAATAATTAATGAGTTTTTCTTAAAAAGAGATGCTTATAAACTATAAAATATTTCAATACGAGATACATCCAGACTGTTTAGCTTTACAGAGTTAAAAAAAAACACAATATTTATAAGCGTAAGAGCTTCCATGTTATTTTCTACTGCTGCCTTTTCTTGCAGCTAAATAGAAACTATTTTATATAATCAAATGGTACTACAATCATTGTAAGACTTTAGAGATTTTAACGAAGTCTTCAATGATATTCTAAGAAATTTATGGCAAGCCAGTCCCCAAAAAGGAGAACTTTTGTGAAAGTATCTTCACGACTTCTGCTCATCTATATATTCAAGAAACTCTAGAAATCCTGGATGGATTCAGAAGGATTGTTCTGACCTTGTAGCAATTCTAGCATAAACTGAAAGATCTTTTTTTTATTTCTAATGGCGGATTAGAAGACAACTGTTGTGAGAATAACAAACATTAGAACAAAAGTAACACGAACACAGGTTACAGAAATGAAACCACACTAAGTCTACAAATAGTTTATCTTGTGCCGAACTCTCCAGTCTATCTCCCAAAAGTGTCCTGAATTTGTTGCAGGACTAAGACTTAACCCTTCTTTGCATAATGGTGGAAATTTCCTTCATAACCTATAATGCCCAAAAATTATATAAAAGAACAAGTTCACTTTAAGTTGATCGTGTTTGGATACCGTTTTAATGTCCATTGCATAAAAAGAAACATAGCTGTCAAAAATAAACAAGTGTCATTATCAGTGCTTAAAGTTGTCTCATTCCGCTGTTTGTTGTAGTTGCAATAAACGTAGGATTTCGTTTATAATTTTGTTTTATTAGATTAGAGTTTCTATTGCTAAAAAATTGAAAATGAGTGGAAGAAAGGTTTGTAACACGTGTTTCTGTTATTTTCCTCTTTTATTTCTATTTAGTACTAAGCTAATGATCCAACTTTAGATGATGATGGAAATTTTTAGCATATTGTTTTTTGCTAAATTTATACTATAAATATATACTAAGATTTTTTTTAACCATTTTTCCTTTAATTTTGAACATGAATTATATCAACTTGATTTATTTCACCAATAAAGAAAAAATCATGCAAAGAAGGGTTAAATATTGCACGCCCATTTCCTTTCTTATGTTGTTCAATTGATTAAGAGGACATGACAATTCTTTTATACGATATAGATGTTTAGAGAGGCAAACGTAGCCAAGTAAAAGGTAAAAAATGGCAACAGATTTGTCCTTTAGCCAAAGTGGAACATTTGTGGCTTCCTCGACCCTTATGTTTGCCTTTTTTATGTTTTTCCAAAAATCGTCGCTAAAAAAATTTTTAACTAACTTTTTGGTGGTACAAAAGGAATTGCTTTATTTGTTATTTATAAAATTTTGACTACTTTCTTTGCCAGAGAATCAGCTGTTTCTTTTCCCTGGAATCCAGTCTACTGATACTCACTGCAATGTAACTTCTTTATGTTTCTGAATTAAATCACTGACGGCCGTATTCACCAACCAGAGTTAAAAGAGGTTTCAGGGTAGAGGGCGAGTTAAGTCATGAAACGTTATTCACCATGACAGAAACAGCGATTAACTCGCCTATATGTAACCCTAGAATAACCCTACGATTTCGGAGTGTTAGCACCGAGTCAGAAAACAATGGCGGACTTAAGCGATATGTTTGTCGACATTGATGTGCAAGATTGCTAGCCAATCAGAAGCCGTCTTACATGTCGTGTTCGGTTAATTCCAAAGTTGTTTTACACAGGAATTTCCCTGCTTCGTGAATAAGAATCGGCGAGTTATGCTAGAGTTGAGGTATATCCGAGATAGGCTACCCTCAAGTTAACCCGTGTTTGGTGAATACGGCCGTGAGGGTCTTACAAATCTTTAAAATATTAAATTAAAAGAATTTCTGAGTGGTAAATTTTTTTTTTTTTTTTAGAAGTGATGAAGAGCTATATATAGTGACCACACACGCACTTGGCTTTTTAAAGTCACTGCTGAAAAGTTATATTTTAATTCTGAAAGTTTATGATAAAATATAGCAAATGCTTAAATGTATTGCCTTAAATGGAAAAATTATGAAAATTTTATGTGGGTAACAGAATTCCTTTTTTCCAATTAATGTATGATTACACGATTTTTATTTACTGGATGAACCTCGTAATTTACTTTCATTAATGCATGTATGTGTCTGTGTATAACCAGTAACAAAATTTCAAGTTCTTGCCATTCTAATTTCTTTTCTACAAAACCCTATCGAAAACGCAAACAGAAAAAAAAGTCACATTTGAAATAAAACAGTAGCATCACAATCTTGCCTTTTAAAAGTTATTCGATTCGGAAAGTTAGTAAGATACATTTCCGATCATTTTTATTTTGTCATCATTCACCACAAAAAATGACAATATTTTGTCTGTGGTAATTTCGTGAATGATTTTTGTCATTTACAACGAATGAGTTCCAGGGAATTTCAGTTGAAATTCTGCGTGCGTTTTTGACGAGTTTCGAGTTAGGAAAGAGTATGAGGCATTGGTCTTGTACTGACGTCGTATCACTAACCATCCGTCGTAGGCCCACAAACCGCTATAAAATGCTGTTGCGATGTTCGAGAAGGACACTGGCTCCCCTTCGAAACCGGTTGCCAAGTGCTTGGTATGACCTGAAAAAGGGATCAGAGTTAGAACGGGAATCGTGCGCAAAAAGTAAATTCAGAAATTAAATCAGAGCCTTTTCTCAAGAAGTTTTACAAATGAAGTCACACGTACATTGCTTGAGGTTTGCTATCGAAGTTTACCATTAACCTTTTTTAATGACAAGTCAAAAAATCTCATCCAATCGATTCGAAAGAACGTGGTAAACCTGGGTTATCTTCTATACCAGGGGTGGCCAAACGTTTAGGATCCGGGGTCTACTCCACATTTAAAAAATCGCAGGCGGTCTACCAATGGCAGAGCTAAATTAACGTACATATTTATTTTCGGTAACAAGAAAGAATGGTAAATTATGTAATTTTTCTAAAAAAAACTTAATATTTACAAAATATAAATTTGCTGACGAAAATAGTCAAAGTATTCGTGTATCAAAAAGTGACCATCCTATTCACTTCGTTAAGTTGAAATTTGGCACTGTATATCTGCGACAAATATATCATATTGTGGCAGGTACGAGCTTATTGTAATACATAAACACGAAATTAATAGTTCATCTGTTAAAAGCGACCAATGTTTGTTTTTTGTTCATGGCTGAAAAAGCAGATTCTCAAAGATACCTTGATCCAAAATATGATTTGAAATACAAAATCAATTTGTAAATATTTGGAAACGTTTCCTCAGAAATTGATTTCCAAAAATCAGTATCACTAAATATACTCTGAATTTAAGAAATATATCGCATCTTAATTCAATAATTTCTTCCTCCTGATGTGATATCTATTAAATCTCCTATTTTTTCAGATACGTTGTCCATCAATTTTGACATTTTCATTAAATGGATATATCATAAAATTTTCTTATTTCAACTTAATTAAGTCAGCGAATTTTCTTTCAAATTCTTCAAACAAAACAAGTAAGTGTTAAGCGAAATCTTCGAAGTCTCGGTTTGGATTATGGATGAACTCTTCCTCCATGTTTTTGAAGTTTCTCAATTCATGTTTTCTTAATTGAGATGCATACCTTTCTATAGTTTCTTTGAATGTTTTAATCGCGCTCATCATGTCTGTTTTAGGTTTCACACTCAAATCGTAAACTTTTAATCATGAATCTTTAAATCGTAAATCTTTGCACGGTTTGTTTTAGGTTTTAAAGCGTAGACTGAAGTAAATTTTTATTTTAAATAATTTATTGATTCTATGTCATGAGTCCTAAATTAAATTGTTAATATTCAAGGTCATTATCGGGATGGTCGCGGGGACTATCTAAAATGCCTTCGCGGTCTACCAGTCGACCGCGGTCGACGTCTTGGCCACCCCTGTTTTATACTAAATTATTATACTTCATAATTACAATATCCAATGTTCCGTACTGAATTAGTACAGAAAAAACTACTGAAAATCAGAATGCGATACTGAATCAACTGTCTTGTTTTGTCTTGGTATTTTCTTCCTTCGAAATTTATAATGATTAATTAATTGAATAATTTAGATTTTATGGAGCAATTGTTAAATTCTAAATTAAAAATAAAATTAATGCCTTATTATTTTATAAATATTATATTAAACCCTTAAAGGACGAGTTTTTTTCGAAAAAACTTCCAAAAATTATCCATATGCATCTATGTTAAAAGTTTAATTATAATTTAATATTGATATAGATGGTATATAATTTAGCCTATCTAGTTTTACGGGAACGGGTCTGAGACGGGCATTAGAAATAACAAAAGTGCCCGTGTGAGACAAGCATGTGGCAATGACCTTCGCCCGTGTCAGACACGGGCAAATGCCTTAAGGGGTTAAGATATCGACTTATATTATATTAAATATATCAATCATAGGATTAGCTTCAGCACATGCTTTATGAAATCAATTCCACAAAAACAAATGGGAGAAACAGAGAGATTCAAATCATTATTTAATCATTCTATCTATTTCTATAAAATTTTTTCTAAGAGAAGCAGAGGCTTATATCCATTTGCCCTTTTACTTTAAGGAATGCTTTGGAAAGTTAATATCATTGACGTGTTTATAACAGATGAGAATGAAGATTTAAAATAAGGTGGATTCAAACATTTCTGTATTAATTCCAAATATAATTTTATAGATACAGATAACTGGTTTTTCATATTCAAATTATCAAAGTGTTTGGAGAAAACGCGAAATAAATATTTGAATCATACTTGCTGTGGTAGCACCAGGAATGTTAGAATTCTTATTGAATTCAGTTTTTTAATTGGAACCCGTCCTAAAGCGCAAATCTTTTTAAACATTTTAAGTGATTTTCAAGTCTAAAGGTATATGTGAAAAAGAATATTATAAAAATAAGATTTAAAAAATATCGAATATCTTTCGAAATGAATGGGAATTGACTTTAAATGATTTTTGGAACTAATGTTTGAAATTTCTTAAAAATTTTCGTACTTTTACATTTTACGGATGCAGGTGATGATGTCATCAAATAGTACTAACATGTTAAGCATTTGTATATATCAAATCAAAAAATTATTAATATTAGAAACTGCTTTTACTATTATTTTTTTAACTTTTTACCTTTTATAAAATATTTAAATCATGAAAATATATATTTATGGTTTCAAAAAAAATTTTTTTTTTCCAATTAACAGTATCTATTTTATATATTTTCCATCTGTTATCACCAAAAATGTTAACACTGCAAAATTTGCACCGGTGAACTGGAACATATCTAAAATTTCTAATTTTCAAATGTTTTACTTTTTTTCCTTGGATATTTCTTCGCTTTAATCTCCTTGTAAGTATTTTGACAATTATTTTAACGGTCTCTGGTTTTGTGCTAAATATTGGGGATTTGGCTATATCTCCATAACATGATTATCGATATTTCAGTGTGGCGCTTTTGTTCTATATTCTCTTGTGTTGTAAAAATGAAGTACTGTACCTTCAGTGAGTTTTATGAATCCCCCGACGACAATGATGGCGATCGCCAACAACTTGGCGCCAGTGAAGAAGTTCTGGATGCGAGTAGCCAATTTCACACTGAGACAGTTGATGTATGTGATAACGCCTGCAATGGTAAAAGAAGATATATTAAAGAAGATTATCATACGCAGATACTTGCAATTCGTAAACAAATAAACGAATGGTTTTTCCGCAAAGTATATCAGAATTACTTTTTCTTGTACGAGTGCATTTATGGATAATTTAATCACTGTCAGATTATGACGTCATATAATGTATTTAAAATATTTTTAAAAAAGTCAAAATGACATTATCGTACTTTGTTTCCATGTTCTACATTTTTCTGTCGTCTTATTGCAAAAATTCCTTCCTATTGCCGGAGTTTTAAGAGATTAGTAATATTTTACGTAATTTTTATAAAATTATCACCATGCTCACAAAAAAAATCTAGCGAAATTCAAATAATTTAAATGAAATACTTTGTTGATTGTCATTTTAGAATTCATTATCTCAACTAAATGAATTTGAAAAAGACAAAAACTACTATAATTTGGAGTATTGTGCAGTAAAACTTTGACTGTAGACTGCATTAACGGTCTAGAAAATGTAAAATATACAGAAGATAATGATACAGAGAACTGATGTTAAATGGACTTCACTAGCCCAATAGACATAAGACTCATCATTTGAATGAATTTTAAAGCATGTATAAAATGATGAATATAAATTGTAAATAATATTTTGGGAAAACATAATTTTTAGAGACACAATGGCACGTGAAATTAATTCACATAAAATATAAATTTATCCTCAGTCGAGAAATGTTTGAATATATATTTTGCTCTATAATTTTATTGTTTACAACAGTTTTTCAAATTTATTGTTTTAATTATTTCTTAAAAGCGTTAACATGGGTTTTAATTTGCATTTAATATGTTGTCTGTTGATTGGAAATAAAGCATAACTTTGCGACCTTACATGTTATTTTCCCTGCATAGTTTACAATCATAATATATTTTTAGTTACCAGTTACTCATTTTTTATTTTTTATTCTCATTTTCTTATTATTCATGCCGAGCTGGCTGCTGAATAATTATTACTCTGACCTTCAGTTCTACTGCTCATTGGTTCGATTCTTAACGTGGATTTTTATTCTGATTTAAACTGAAGGTAGAAAATGTATAAATAAATGAATACTATTTTGTGAATAGTCATTGTAGATTCAATGAATAATTTAGTGATTACCTGTGTGCTTAAGTAGAAAACAACAAACTGCACATTGCAGGAAATTACTAGTAATTCCAGACAGTTACGAAATATAACTCAGTCAAAATTAAATTACTCGTTTTTATCCCTTGCTTTAGTTTGGTGCATAACTAATCGTAGGATTTGGTTCACTATTATTCTATTTCCGTATTTTCTCCCTTGCAACACATGACCAAGAGACACTCATCAGGAAGGCAATCATGAGGTTAAGATGCCATACAACACTTACATGCATTTCACCACGTGGTATCACAATGGCTAATTTCATGATTATCACTTATCTAGAAAAACTTGTTGTAAAATGGGTGTTATATGTAGAATAAGAGAATGTTAAGATTACATTGTCGTGCACACAGAAAATTCGCTGACACTGAAAAGTGATTGTTCTTCATAGAATAAGCTAGCAACATCAAAAAATGCCAAATTTAGAATATCACTGTAAGTTATAGATAGAAATATACCAATGACTGCAATGATTTACTGATGAAATCTGATTTTTTTTCTTTCATTTTCCGGTAGTACATAAGTTAGTTATAACAACTATTAGCTTCCGGACTCTCCATTATACTCAATGCAACAGCACTTTTTGTTAGGAATCTGATAGATTTTTGCCTTTCATGTTAGGAGTCTTGACAAAGTGCTTCGTCCGGCAATGAATTGTTATTTCAAAAATTAACAGTTGAAAATATTTTATAAGATTATCTTTGTTCTTTCAATGCATTTTGAAAAAAGTATTTCTTGCTGTAATCTAATTCAATGCTGTAATTTAATTGTTTGCTTAATAGTTGGAAGCCGATTGTGCAGTAGTAGCGTTTCGTTCTCTCAACCCACAGGTCCGAGGCTCGATCCTCGGGTTGGGTAGGGTTGACTCAGTCTTTCATATCTTCAATGTGTCGATAAAACTGAGAGTACAAAACATGCTTTGCTTGTGAACTATACATTGGGAGTTTCACATTGGCTTCTTAACCGGGATATATGCTAGGCACCCCAGAGCCCTCGGTCAAGAAAACAGATATGGGCATTGTAGGCCCTATCCCATCCAATCGGCTGTCGTGCCATAGAATTTAGTTTTTTTTGTTCTGTTATTAATACTGTAATTGCTTATACTGCAACATTATTTTAAACGTACTCTCAATACTCAATATAATTTTAACACAAATAAATACTTTTCCTTATGAGATGAGATCAAAATGGTTTACTTGATAATTCAATTGAAATATCACCACTATTCACTGTACCCAAATAGTTATCATTATACTCTTAACTGTCATTGATAGATGCGTTCATTTACTAGTACAACTTAATCTCAAGCATTTATTTGAGAGAAACCCCGAAGTGAAAAAGAAGACGATTCCCAACTTTATTTCCCCTTTCAATTACAGCCGCACCCACTCATTGCAAAAGACGGGTGTTACCCACTGGAACTTTGAGCCAAAATGATTTGGAAGTGAATGAACTCTGGAGTGAATTTATTTTCCGATAAAAGAATGAAACATATTCTAGATTTTTCATAAATTTCCTAAAAAACATGTTAATTGAAAGAAAATTAAAAAATTTAACTTTATTATTTTTTAAATAAACCAAACTTTTTCAAAATAAATAAAATAAAATAAAACTGATTATCATGATAAAAAGAAATCTAAAAAGTAAAATTCCCTTTTTCAAATTAGTTGCTTGACTTATTTTTCTCGCAACAGCCATTTTTTATTCACTAAAGCTAAATAGACCAAAACCTGCTGTTAAAAACAAAAGTGGATTCCGTACCCTTCCAGACATCCCAACTCGATGCGAGAATCGAACCCACAAGCTAATGAACCGAAATTCCCAGCGCTCATTATTTGGCCACCCGGTCGGGTCAAATCAGTTGCATTTTACACCGAAATCTGTTCAAAGCATACTGGGCTACATATTATAGTTGTAACGTCTTGTCAGTCGCAGAGACGCAATAGCTTCATGTCGCTTTCCATAAGATCAGCAACGTGAAACGTCGCTTGCCAAGGATAGCGATTGGAAAGGTGACCACTTTCTCCCTCACT
>JAPDSC010098033.1:0-10520 GCA_026290005.1 Latrodectus geometricus | reverse complement strand
TAAAAGTACGGGAGCGTAGAAAGTTTTCTAGGAATATCGGGAGATTATTCCTAAAGCCAAAATCATATAATGAACGGAGAATTCCATATCGCCACGTACGGTCGTATGCCTTCTCGATGTCGAAGAAGATGGAAACCAGATGGTTTCTCCGCACAAAAGCGTTGCGGATTTGGGTTTCCAAGTGTGTAATGTTATCAAGAGTGGATCTTCCTTTACGGAATCCACTCTGATTTACATGTATACATTTATTTTCTTCTAAGACATGTACGAGACGGGCGTTGACGATACGTTCGAGAGTCTTACAAAGGCAGCTCGTCAGAGCTATAAGTCGATAATTTGAAGGTTCTGAAGGATCCTTACCAGGCTTAAGGACCGGAATTACTATTGCTTCGCACCAGAGTGTTGGAAATTCATTTTCAGTCCAGATCCTATTGAACAAATATAATAAGTTCAACAGGGAATCTGGACTTAAATGTCGAAGCATAAGATAGCTAATTCCATCAGGTCCTGGACTGGTATTATTGGCCTGCTGTAATGCTCGCTTCAATTCCAACATCCGAAATTCGCAGTTATAAGGCAAAGCTTGTCTATGGTTGAAACGAATTGGCATTTGCTCAGCTCGACTTTTAGTCCTTAAAAACGAAGGGCTATAATTGTCAGAGCTTGAGACACTAGCAAATGTTTCACCAAAGACATTAGCAATGTCAATAGGAGAAGAGTATATAGCAGCTCCGGATTTCAATACGGGAATGGAGAATTCCGAGTAGATACCATTGGCTGCTTTCACTTTTCTCCATAACTGCTTACTAGATGTGGAAGATGTTATTGAAGAAACATAGCGAGACCAGGATTCCTTCTGACTTCGTCGACGAGCTCTGCGAGCTAATGCTTTTGCTCTCTTAAAGGCAATAAGATTCTCCGTTGTGGGGTACCTCCGGAAAAGCCCCCATAACTTCCTTTGCTTTTTATATGCTTGTTGGCATTCATTGTTCCACCATGGTTTGCAACGCTGTTTTGGTTTAGAAGAACTTTTAGGTATTGCTCTATCAGCTGCACTAAGAAGTGTTTCAGTGACTTTATACACGGCATTATCAATATTCTCGATCATAACCATTCTATTATCAACGACTGCCAATTGTGTAAATAACGTCCAATCTGCCCGATTGTACACGTAAGTAGGTTGACAATTTCGTACACTACTACCTCCAGTCTGGGAGATGAGTGGGAAATGATCGCTGTTATGCAGATCATTCCCTACTGTTAAATTTAACAAAGGCAGAAGTGACGGTGAACAAATGGTGAGATCGAGAGAATGAAATGTCCTTGTGGGTGTGTGAAAGTATGTTTTCTCGTCGGTGTTCATCAGACAGAGGCCATTATCAGAAATAAAACCCTCAATCTGACGACCGCGAGAATTGGTATCATCACTTCCCCACAAAGTATTATGACCGTTAAAGTCACCGAATAACAAATATGGTGAAGGCAGCTGATCAACTAATGCATCAAGTTCTTCTTGGCGGATGACATCATGTGGTGGTAAATACAAACTACAGACTGTAATCAGACAAGTTGTGTGAATTCTGACAGCTACAGCCTGTAGGGTTGTATTGATTGGATGGACAGTGCTGGGGAAGTCATTAGATGTTAATATGCAAACACCTCCAGACACTGCTCCATCGTCACCACAGTCTTTTCTAAAGCATTGAAACCCACGCATAGTGATGTTATTTGTAGACTTCAGGAAGGTTTCCTGAAGTGCTATGCATGCGGGGTTTTAAGCTGATATAAGAGACTTGATGTCATCAAGATGTGAACGCAAACCATGGCAGTTCCAACAAACAAAGGAAGTTATTATTTAAATTGAAAAGCTCCTCCCCCGGAGCTGGAAGGCGAGTCTTCTATCATTTCCTCGACCGATAAATTATCGTCCGAGGGATGAAGAGAGACAGCATCAGCTTCCAGGGATGATGTGGCTCTACGGGTGGATAAGGAGGACTTTCGTGGGCCCTCCTTAGCAGATTTTAATTTTGAGGCCTTAACGCCTCTAGATTTAGCCGGAGAAGCTTTTCTAAATAAGGTAGATGTTGATTTTGGCCTTTCATTTGATGATTGGGGTAATCTCATTGCAGGAAGTGGCAGGGTATCGGTTTGTGTACTTGAACACTTGGTGACTTTTTTTGCTGCGGCTGCATAACTCATTCCAGGCTGTGGCGTACGAGAGGCAACAATTTTCCTGGCCTCAGGATAGGAACAGTTGTTTTTTACCTTTAACGTGGTGATTTCTTTTTCAAAAGCCCATTGAGGACAACTTCGAGAATAGGAGGGATGGTCACCATTACAGTTGACACATGCCTCCTTCGCTGTGCAGTTCGAACTATCGTGGCCAACTACCGCGCAGCGAGCGCAGGTAAGTTTGCCACTACAAGCGTTTCTCGAGTGTCCAAAACGCTGGCATTGAAAACATCTTAAGGGATTTGGAATATGCGGTTGGACGGGAAGATTCAAGTATGCAACTTTGATTTTGTCAGGAAGGTCTGGGGTCGCAAAGGTCAGAATGAGATGTTTAGTGTCAATAAACTGACCATCTCTTCTGACTCTAATGCGTTCAACTCCACAGACCTTTTGATTTTTCAAGTTGTCAAGAATTTCGTCCGTCGACGTGTTCAACAAATCCCTTGCAGAAATCACTCCACGTGAGAAATTTAAATTTCCATGAGGCAGGACGGTTACCTCTATGTTTGCCATTAATTGCATATTTATAATATTGGCTGCCTGAGTAGAGTTAGCAACCTCAATCAATAAGTCACCTGATCTTAGCTTCCTGATACCCTTTACCTCTCCTATAAATCCCGATATTCCTTTCTGAATAAGAAAAGGGGACACTTTCTCAAATGAACCCACTTTTCTTTTCACTATAAAAAATTTACAATTTGTTTCATCTATTATATGCTCCCGTGGGAGAAAAGATTGCCTTCTGTTTTCCATAGTTTTTTATTAAAATTTCGGGACCTGACCGCACCACCCACCACCGAGTCCAACAAGGGGATGCAGACCAGCTGCACCAGTGCTAGCCAAGTCCTATACGCTCACAGTACATCCCTGTGATGGCCTCCACCCTTAACGAGCCCCTCAGGGGGTTTACTTTCTTTAAGTAAACACGGGTGTCACAATCCCGAGGTACCCCAGTGATCTTTCCTCTTCTTTCTTTTCCTCTCTTCTCTTCGCTACTGCTTTTTCTTCCTTTTCTCCCTCATTGTGGTTGCCTCTGATGAGGTTGAGGGCTCCCCTTGAGCAGCTGTCGCCGCTCTGTTGCTATTAGCTACTCTTGGGGACTAAATCAGCCACGTGTTTGCCGTGCGTGGAGACCCGTGTCCCTGGAAAGGAGGGTCCTGGTAATTGAGGCCCCCAGAGACCAATACATTACTTTGGCCTCTGCTTCAGGTAAACGGGAGGTGTGTTGTGGTCCTCAGCACATCAATCGGCTTTATGGATCAAGCGATCGGTACATCTACTGGGTGACTCGTTAAGGGTGGAGACCACTTCAGGGATGTGCTGTGAGCGTATAGGGACTGGCAAGCACTGGTGCAGTTGACCTGCATCCCCTTGTAGGACTCCGTGGTGGGTGGTGCCGTCGGTCCCTGAATTTTGTTAAATCCCATATGAATACCAAAACTTTCTCTTCACTCCCTCGGGAGCAACAAATGTTAATATCTTCCTCAAAATATTTTACTGTAAAAAGAATTGGGGGTTCTTTTGAACCTGTTTCCCCTTTCCTTATCGAAAAGGGTATTACTTCTTATCTAGGAGAAGTGAAAGCTATAAAAAAATTACGTTCGGGTTGCCTGTTAGTCGAAACTTCATCCGATAAACAGTCTATTCTGATACAAGCTATGAAAGCAATAGGTGACATAGCAGTTACTGTTGAACCACATAGTAATTTAAATTTCTCCAGAGGTGTTATTTCTGTAGAGGACTTGTTTCATACGCCGACAGATGAAATATTGGAAAACCTACAAAGCCAGAAAGTCTGTGCTGTCAAGCGAATTACCATCAAGCGAGACGGCATTGTCCTAAATACAAAACATCTTATATTGACATTCGCGACACCAGACATGCCACAATTTATAAAAGTCGCTTATATGAGGTGTTCTGTTCGGCCATATATCCCAAGTCCTCTTAGATGTTTCCAGTGCCAACGTTTTGGCCATTCTAAAATAGCTTGCAGGGGTACACTCACTTGCGCCCGTTGTTCCGACGTTGGCCATGATAGTCTTACCTGCAATGCTAAAGAAGTGTGTGTCAACTGTAAAGGCAATCACACTTCTTACTCTCGAACTTGTCCTGTTTGGCAACTGGAAAAAGAAATAACCACTCTGAAAATTAAAGACAACATAACTTATCCGGAGGCTCGACGGTTAATCACTTCACGCACTCCAGTACCTGGCGTTAGCTATGCTGCTGCAGCTAAAAAGGTCACTCGATCTTGCAGCACTCAAACAGAAGATTATTCATGTCGTTCAGTTTGTTTGCACTCAAAGGTTTCGAATGCGACCCAGCCTATCCCCGCTTTCACAAAAATGTCAGCAAAGTCTAAATCATTGAAAGCTAGAAAACTGAAACTATCTAAGGAAGGCCCTCGAAAGTCTTCCTTAACTTCGAAGAAAGCCCTTCTTGCTATGGATGCAGACTCTGTTAAACTGCATCCCTCAGATGATGATTTAAGCTTAGAAGATTCATCTGAGATGACCAATAGTAACAGTGATAATGGTTAGAGTATATTCCATTAATGACTTCCTTTGTTTCATGGAATTGTCGTAGTTTCCGGCCACGAGTTGATGATGTCAAATCCATCATCTCCTACTACAATCCTGTATGTGTGGCTCTCCAGGAAACATTCCTGAAGCCCACTATTGGCTCTAAACTACGAGGATTTCAATGCTACAGAAAGGATTCTGATAGTAGTGCCACTGCAAGCGGTGGTGTTTGTATTTTCACTTCCAACAGAATCCCTAGCACAGTACATCAACTGCGCACTACACTGCAGGCTGTATCTGTCAAAATTTATACTACATGTCTAATCACTGTCTGTAGCCTCTATTTACCACCAAATGACATCATTCAAGCTGAAGAACTAAATGATTTAGTTGATCAACTCCCAGCTCCATTTTTATTGCTCGGTGATTTTAACGGTCATAGTCCTTTGTGGGGTAGTGATGATACGAATTCTCGTGGTCGTCAGATTGAGCAGTTCATTTCTGACAACTCTCTCTGTCTGTTAAATACCGACGAGAAGACTTATTTCCACGAACCTACAAGGACATTTCACTCTCTTGACTTGGCTATTTGTTCTCCGCTACTTCTGCCATTGCTGAATCTTGCCGTAGGAAATGACCTTTTCAATAGTGATCATTTCCCTCTTATCGTGACTCAGACTGGAGGTAATAATGTGTCCCATAGGCCACCTAATTACGTGTACAGTCGAGCCGATTGGGTTCTTTTCACGCAATTGGCTATGATTACGGAAGCAAGAGTTAAGAGAGATGTGATTGATGATGCAGTTAAATATGTCGCTGACACAATAATCAAAGCTGCGGATGTTGCTATTCCTAAAAGTTCTTCTCTCCCTCGTAAGCTTATGAAACCATGGTGGAATGAAGAGTGCCGACTATCTTATAAGAAACAAAGGAAGCAATGGAATATTTTCCGAAGATACCCTACTACGGTGAACCTTATTGCCTTTAAAAAAGCCAAAGCCCAAGCTCGTAGAATAAGACGCCAGAGTCAAAGAGAATCTTGGATTCGTTATGTGTCTTCAATTACCTCATCGACATCTAGTAAACAATTGTGGAGGAAAGTAAAAGCAGCCAATGGTATTTACCAGGATTATTCCATTCCTGTTTTAAAAACTGGAGCTGCTGTGCATTCCTCAACGGTGGATATTGCCAATGTCATCGGAGAAACCTTTGCTAGTGTGTCCAGCTCAGATTCATATAGTCCTGCCTTTCGAAAGGGTAAACGAATAGCTGAGCGGACTCCTCTACGGTTTTCTGATCGCAGTAATCTACCGTACAATTGTGCTTTTGGAATGTCAGAATTGAAGACTGCCTTACATCAGGCAAACGACACCAGTCCCGGACCAGATGGAATCTCTTATCAAATGCTTCGTCATTTACATCCAGATTCATTATTGAACATGCTTGTATTGTTTAATAGAATCTGGACGGAGCATGCATATCCCACTTCGTGGAGAGAAGCGATAGTGATTCCTATTTTGAAACCGGGCAAAGATTCCTCTGACCCTATGAGTTATCGTCCAATAGCTCTTACGAGTTGCCTATGCAAAACTTTTGAGCGTATGGTCAATGCTAGACTCACTTACATCTTAGAGAAGAATAATTGCATCCCTCCTCATCAAAGTGGCTTTCGAAAAGGTCGATCCGCTATTGATAATATAATAGCTCTGGAATCCCACATTCGAAATGCTTTTGTAAGGAGAAACCATCTTGTTGCAATCTTCTTTGATATAGAGAAAGCATATGATCGTACGTGGCGCTATGGCATTCTCCGTACTATGTACCATCTTGGCTTTAAGGGTAATCTTCCCATGTTCATAAAGAACTTTCTAGCCCTCCGGCTTTTCAGAGTGCGTATTGGAAATACACTTTCCAATACTTTTATCCAAGCTGAGGGTGTTCCTCAAGGCAGCGTTTTAAGCGTGACCATTTTTAACCTTTTCATCAGCAACATACTTCATCAATTACCACCTTCTGTTCATAGTAATTTATATGTTGACGACTTGCAAATTTTATATCAAGGATCAAACATGAATATAATTGAAAGACAATTGCAAACAGCTGTAACTAATCTCACTGCTTGGTGTGAACAAAATGGCCTTGGCATATCTCCGAGTAAGAGTTTCTGTGTTCATTTCTGCAGGAAAACTAGTTTTCACCATGATCCTGTACTGCACATAAGCGGTAGACCTATCCCTAAGGTCAATGAGATAAAATTTCTTGGGGTGATTTTTGACAAGAAATTAACTTTCCTTCCGCATGTGTTACATCTGCGGAAGAAATGCCAACGACTGCTCAATATCCTCAAGGTGCTTTCAAATACATCTTGGGGTGCAGATCGCACATCACTCCTTCGTATTTACAACTCTGTAATTTTATCTCGCATTGACTACGGTTGTGTTGCTTACGGATCAGCTAGATCTTCCGTTTTACGCAGATTGGACACTGTTCACCACTCTGCTTTAAGAATATGCTCAGGTGCATTTCGCACTTCACCCGTCCAGAGTCTATATGTAATCTGCCAACAATTACCATTAGACCTGCGGCGGATGCAGCTGTCTTTTAGTTATTATTCAAACATTATGTCCTCACCTCATCATCCTCTACATTCTACGATTCCAAATGCCGCTCTTAAGAGATTATATAATGCTAGACCATCAAGCATTCAACCTTTTCTCGCACGTGTTAAATCCTACCTTTTGCTATCTGACCTGTGTGATGTTCGGATTGAGTCTATAGACTTCTTCGTACATCCTCCTTGGTATGACCCACGCATTACAGTACTCCATGCCTTTGAAAACTATAAAAAGTCAGACACAACTCCTGCTATTTTTCAACAGCTTTATGCATCTCATCGCTGTCAGTATGCTATGTACACTCCCATCTACACTGATGGATCCAAAACTGCGGGGCACGTTGGCTGTGGAGTATATGTTGACAATACCTCCTTCAGTTACAGCCTTCACAAATCCTGCTCCATTTTCACTGCTGAAGCCATGGCTATATACCGTGCACTTCACTACGTGAGTACCAAAAATGTACATAAATCTTGCATCTATACTGACAGTAAGAGTGTTTTAGAAGCCTTGAAAAATTGTAACTATAATTGCCATCCAGTTGTGTCGAAAATTTTCAAGTTGCTTGATTCCATCTCTCGCACTGGATTCGAGATACTGTTTTGCTGGATACCGAGCCACATAGGAATAGATGGTAATGAGAAGGCTGATGCGGCTGCGAGGTCTGCATCAACTTCTATTCTGCCTTCAGTTCCATCAATAGATGTGAGAAAAGTATTAAAACATTTTGTAAATTCTCTTTGGCAGGAATCTTGGAACATGCAAGTCAGCAACAAACTCCATTCCATTTTTTCATTTATCATCCCATTACATGTTTTACCTGTACGAAGTGCAGATGTTAGACTGACTCGACTTCGTATTGGTCACACGCGTTTCACCCACAAACATCTCTTCTTGAGTGATTTAAATCCTTGGTGTGAAACGTGTGATGAACCATACACAGTACATCATATTTTAATTGTTTGTCCAGATTTTAACCATTTGCGCGTCATCCTTTTTAACAGTGATATTTTAACATTACAAGACTTGTTAGGGGAACCACCCCATCGCAATCTGTTTGCGTTTTTAAAAGCTATTGATTTTATTCATTTTATCTAAATTTAGAAATATTTTATTCACAAGTTTTAAATTTTATCCATTTTATCAACTTACAAAATATTTTAATCACATGTTTTCTAATTTCTAATATTTTAATAATACACTTTATTTTAAAATTTTATACTTTTAAGTTTTTAATGGGCTAAAGCAATGAAATTACTTCCAAACAAATGTCTGGCGCAGCTTGTCCTTATTTGGACCTTGCGCCATTAAAACCAACCAATCAATCAATCAATCCACCCTTAACGAGTCATCCAGTAGATGTACCGATCGCTTGATCCATAAAGCCGATTGATGTGCTGAGGACCACAACACACCTCCCGTTTACCTGAAGCAGAGGCCAAAGTAATGTGCTGGTCTCTGGGGGCCTCAATTACCAAGGACCCTCCTTTCCAGGGACACGGGTCTCCACGCACGGCAAACACGTGGGTGATTTAGTCCCCAAGAGTAGCTAATAACAACAGAGCGGCGACAGCTGCTCAAGGGGAGCCCTCAACCTCATGAGAGGCTACCACAATGAGGGAGGAAAGGAAGAAAAGCAGTAGGGTAGAAGAGAGAAGAAATGAAAGAAGAGGACAGATCACTGGGGTACCTCGGGATTGTGACACCCGTGTTTACTTAAAGAAAGTAAAACCCCTGAGGGGAATCGGCTTTATGGATCAAGCGATCGGTACATCTGCTGGATGACTCGTTAAGGGTGGAGGCCATCACAGGGATGTACTGTGAGCGTATAGGACTTGGCTAGCACTGGTGCAGCTGGTCTGCATCCCCTTGTTGGACTCTGTGGTGGGTGGTGCGGTCAGGTCCCGAAATTTTTTATCAATTTTAATGGAGAACAAACACTTTTCTTCTCTCCCGCGGGAGCAACTTGCAAACAACAATACAAAATTTTATGTTATCAAAAGAAAGGAGGGAACTTTTGAAAATGTGTCCCCCTTTCTCATACAAAAGGGAATATCGGGCTTAATCGGGGAAGTCAAAGGTATCCGTAAGTTGCGTTCGGGTGACTTATTAGTAGAGGCTGCTAACTCCATGCAAGCAGCAATGCTAAATAAGATGCGGTCGTTAGCGAACATTGAGGTAACTGTATCGCCTCACAACAACTTAAACCCCTCAGGGGTTTACTTTCTTTAAGTAAACACGGGTGTCACAATCCCGAGGTACCCCAGTGATCTTTCCTCTTCTTTATTTTCTTCTTTTCTCTCCCCTTTTGCTTTTCCTTCCTTTTCTCCCTCATTGTGGTTGCCTCTTACGAGGTTGAGGGCTCCCCTTGAGCAGCTGTCGCCGCTCTGTTGCTAATAGCTACTCTTGGGGACTAAATCACCCACGTGTTTGCCGTGCGTGGAGACCCGTGTCCCTGGAAAGGAGGGTCCTGGTAATTGAGGCCCCCAGAGACCAACACATTACTTTGGCCTCTGCTTCAGGTAAACGGGAGGTGTGTTGTGGTCCTCAGCACATCAATCGGCTTTATGGATCAAGCGATCGGTACATCTGCTGGATGACTCGTTAAGGGTGGAGGCCATCACAGGGATGTACTGTGAGCGTATAGGATCTGGCTAGCACTGGTGCAGCTGGTCTGCATCCCCTCGTTGGACTCGGTGGTGGGTGGTGCGGTCAGATCCCGAAATTTTATATCAATTTTAATGGAGACTAAAAACTTTTCTTCTCTCCCGCGGGAGCAACTTGAAAATAAAAATATAAAATTTTATGTTATCAAAAGAAAGGAGGGAACTTTTGAAAATGTGTCCCCCTTTCTCATTCAAAAGGGAATATCGGGCTTAATCGGGGAAGTCAAAGGTATTCGTAAGTTGCGTTCAGGTGACTTATTAGTAGAGGCTGCTAACGCCATGCAAGCAGCAATGCTACATAAGATGCGGTCGTTAGCGAACATAGAGGTAACTGTATCGCCTCACAACAACTTAAATTTCTCTCAAGGTGTGATTTCCGCTAGGGATTTGTTGTACTCGCCGACAGATGAGATTCTGGAAAACTTGCAAAGTCAGAAGGTCTGTGCGGTCAAACGCATTACTGTCAGAAGAGATGGTAAAGTTAT
>JAPDSC010098010.1:0-12914 GCA_026290005.1 Latrodectus geometricus | reverse complement strand
CATACGAAATTTTTGCACGTATTTATGAATTAAGAGAAAAAAGTGCAACTTTCCTCGTAAAAGAAAATAGACCAAAATTCAAAATTTTCAAGATTATTTGTGATGAACTTGAACTACTTGGTTATAGAATTTTATAGCCATCGAATTTCTTGAATCTTCAACTTTAAAGATTATAATGGATGCGGGAGATAAAGTTAACTTTTTAGGAAATTTATATTGTTGAGCATAGATTTACAGAAAAAATCATAACAATGTTTCCAAATGTGGATAACTGTGTGGATAAACTGAAAAATAACATACAAAAATTGTTTTTTGTAGTCAATGAAAATTATTTAGTTATAGTGGAAAAGTACTTGGAAAAAGTACTTTCTTGCTGTCGACAAATTGATAACAATTTACGAATTATTTTTGGATCCATTTTTAAATATCCCCGAAAAACACTCATTTACGGAGGTATCATGTGGTGAAAGCATAAGACAATTTAATAATAAATCATATCTTGAATTTTAGGCAGGAGTATAGTATGAGTTTTCAGCTCTAAACACAATGTGACATTTATTATTCAATTAAAACTTTCAACATCCTATTATTGAGACTCTGATTTTTTATGATGGCCACTTTGAATCAAAACATAAATCTCTGCTAAATACAGAAAAATAAAGTATGTCTATTCGTAATCTTGATATTTTCTTTGAAAAATTTTATTCTTGAAGACAAGCCCAAGGAAATCTAATAATTACTGATTTTCTTAAATTGAAATATGTTTCAGTATAAAGTAAGTTGTATTCATTTAATACATTATTTTTAAATATTACGTGGAAATGTATTTTGTTTTATGTGCTTGTGCTTCCTTGCAGTCATTTTAACACTTTTTTTAAATATTTTCTTTTGGTGTGCTTGTAGCCGTTCTAGAGATGATGTCCTGGAGGTTGAGAATCACTTGTTAAATCCCAATATTTATCCCCTGTAAATATATTTAAATAATTCGTTGACAAGTAACAACTATAAATTATATTCATTTTTCATAATTTAGTTTTTTCTTTTTTTTTTTGTATTTAAGAATTAGGTTAGAATTTCTTTACTAGCTAGATTTTTTTTCAAGGACTAGATAATTTTTTTTAAATAATCGGAGACTAGATTTGAAATAGAGTGAATAATTTTGTGTACTCTTTCTATGCTGCGTGTACGTGATCTTTCATGGAAAAACCAAAAGTAATATGACAATACAATTATTTCTTATGGTACAATTATATTGACGAATCAAGACAACCAACTTGTTTAAAACATTATCTCAAGAATCTGACAAAGAAAAACCAAATATTTTATAACAATTCATTAATTATGACTGTACCGCCATGAGAATTGAAACATGACATTGGCTTACATTAAATTTGAATAAAAATAAATTTAATATTTTCGCAAATTATAACGTTACTATATTTACCTAATGAAATTATTATTAAGAAAATTTTTCCTGTAGAAAAACTTAATGTTAATGTTAACTAACTAAAGAAAATATGTATAAACGTTATTATTTTGAATACTAATATTAATAATAATGGAGGTATGCTAAAACTTATAATGCACTTCTTATTATATAAAATTTCACTTTACATTATACTACAAAACAGAAAACTGGAATGTTTTCTAATTAATTTGAAGAAGATGCCAATCTTTTCTTTATTTTAACTCATCAGATTGATGTGTTTCGGAACTAATTAAATTCCACTTCAGTCAGCCATTAGTTTTCAAGAATACATCAATTATATTTTAATAGAAAAATAGCTCCTGTAAAAATAGGTGTTCTTTAAGAAGAGTTAATTTCAGATGGAATTAGAATAAGGGATCCATAAATTTATTTTACTTTTTCTGAAAACTCTAAAACCATTTATATGAAATTTCTTCAAATTAATCAACGTATGTATTCAAATATTCAATTCTTATAAGTAATTTAAATGTAAATTAGATATTACCTAATACTATGAATATAGTTTGATTTTTTTAAAATGACTGAAAATATTAAAGAAATGAAATAATATTAATTTTTTTTAAGTTTTAAATTAAATACAGTGAAAAGAGGTTTTTTTTTTATTTTTAATCTAAGATATTTTATGAAGACCTAAAATTGTAACCGTAATTTAACATGATGTTGATACCTTTTGTATTAGTGTATAATCTACATTCGTAAGCAATATATATATATTTATGTGTGTGTGTATGTGTATGTATATATATATGCGTGTGTGTGCATGTGTATGTATATGTGTGTGTGTATGTGTGTGCGTGTGCGCGCGCGCACTATCATCTACAAAAAACAAGCTTGCATTATATGATGGACCTAATCAGCTAATATTTATCTATATTTCTTTCCAGTGATATTTCCTAAAAAGTAAACGATTGTTCCAGAATCAAGCTCCAATACGGGAGCTCTCATCATGAAAGATCCACCTCTAAGCTTCATATCTGAAAAGATGATGCACGTATGCAGGTATCTTTCAAATTTTCACCCTTTTTCTCCTATCTAAAAAATATGTGACAATTAATAGGACTATATTATTTGCTTACACTTATCAATCGAAAAGTTTTTTTATCAGTTGGCATCATTTTAAATGACTCTTAGTATAGGCATCTTTGACTAGAGATTGTTCTTCTGCCTTAACAGTTCTTTCATGGACGTGTTAATTCTTCTGCTCTTGAGGTGATGATTCTGTTCTCAGTGTATTAAAAGTTTCACAATATTTCATGATTTAGAGTTTTTAATCTCACCTTTTCTATACACGTGTTGCAGTTTTCTAATTTTCATTAGGCTGAATATAGGGATAATTGGTGTTTGAAGATAGAAATCCGAAACTTCAATAATGTAATTAGAGTTTGAGCTTAATGATTGTTACATTAAATACACATTTTTCTCTTCATTCTAATTTTATTTTCTTTATAATGTTCTTCATGGCAATCGATCATATTCTTTCTGGAAAAGGTTGATACAAAAAATAACAAATGATTTTTAAGGCTATAATGAAACGAATTAGTTAAATTGTTTATAAAGAGAGAATGTTGATTAGAATATTATACATAAAATGCTTAAAGGGAATTTTCAAATCCACATTTTCTATTCTAATATATATTAAGTGGCATAATAATGTTGAATGAATTCTTGGATAATAAAATTAATTTGTTCAAAGATAAGGATTTCTCATGTGTCAAGTTATTCTACAAAGTTTCTTCTTGAGATTCCTCTTCGAAAGATTTATTCATGGAAGTATAAGATACAGGAAATCTTTAAGTATAGGGATATTTTTTGAAGAAAAATAAAAAAGTTTTCTTCTTTTAATTAAAAAATATTAGTCTATAATATCTATAAAAATCAAAACACATTCTGCATTAACTTTACTAATCTAAATTCAATGGCACGAAACCCTCCAAAGTTCCAAAGGTCTACAGTGATAATATCTCTTTCCGTAATAGAGAGATTTGTATGTGAAGCATATCTCCCGCTTAGATATAGTCTCTCTAATACGAAATACCCAGTATGTAATTAAAAACATGCTTGATACAACAGAATGCATTGAACCTCAGAAGGATAAAATGTTGAGTCAACCTTGCAAAATTCGAGGATCAAACATTTCAACTAAATTTTAGACAGTTAATACAATTTTCATTAAAAATGTTTCTTACATAATAGTGATATTATTAAATTTTCTAAAAATCTCTAAAATACATGGATTTTTAAATTTTTCTGGGCATTTTTGTGAATGTTTTTAAAAATACTAATGTAAAATTTGATTTTGTAAGTGAAATGTTTAATAATTTATCACCTATTAATAATTTATTTAGTAAAATATGTATTATTATCATATATCTGGTAATAATTTAAAAAATTATAATTTTAGTTATCATATTCAAAATTTCATTGGATAAGAGTTATTTTATTTATGATGTTCTCTAAAAATATATTTTCCACAAAAAAGAAAATAACTGAATAAAAAAATAAAATAAAATCCTAAATTATTTATTAAATTTAAAGTATATGATATGATAAAATGATGAACTATCTGTTACACACATTACGATTCTAATACTTATTTAAAAATGAAACCACATTATACCTAGAAATTGAAAACTGAAATAAAGTTGCTTTATTGAATGGAATTCAAATATAACTTGCTTGTACTATAAAACTGAAAATTGAGCAGAATTTCAAGACATAGATTTTCAAATTTATGTATTTAGAAATATATAAGTATAACAATTGCTTAAGAAACCTATATCTTACAACATTTTTAGTTACATAATAATTTCAGTCGTTTTTCTTTGTTAGAAAAAGTTTTAGTTTATTGTGGAATAAGAAATAATATAAGTTATAAATGTCTATGAAAAATCCTTAAAGTATTATTATTTAATGTAATATAATTTTACTTTCAAGTGCATTAATAGTCTAACATTGAAAACATATGAGCTCTCTTATATGAATTTACCACTTCATTGATGAAATCTACGATTTTGTAATTAACTGTGTTTAGTTTTACCAGTTATCGGGAATAAAAAAATTAAACTAAGAAATAGAAATATATACGAAGTGAACTTCAGTCATGTGCTTGCATTCATTTTATATTCTCGGCACCTTTTATAATTAAAATTATTTATTTCAAGGCTCTCGATTAATGTAAATTCATTTTTTGTTAAAAATATTGAAAGATTTTTAATATCTCCTAAATGATCATCTCCTAAGTGAAATTTCTAACCTAGAACTAAAGAATAAATTCAATAAATTTTCATTGCAATTTCTTTTGCAATTTTTTCAAGAGATTTTGAACATGTACTAAAATGCATTGGAAATTACATTAAATACATAAGTGATCTTCATAATTGTGAATTATATTTTCCAAAATATAGTTTGACTTTTTTTACTATCATTCCACCTACACCATGTATAGTGTTTTAACCTGCTATTCTTAACCTGCTATTCTTTTCTGATCATAAGTGGACTTCAACTAAGCGTAGTTGATATTTCTTTGCTGATATTAGACAAAAAAAATGGTATATATATTTGCACATAATACATAGCTGTTTTGTATTCTTCAAATGTCTCATATAGATTAAATTGAATATTGATACACTGATCATCTCAATGTATTCTGGCATAATCAGTATATTGTTTTATTATGTTAAACATGACTAAAACTTATAAATTTTTAGTTGGTATCATATAAAGTATTTATAAATCAAAATGAGATCTTATTTTTTACTTAGCTAAAGGACGGTTTATATTTGAAGAATTCATCATAATTATTGTTTTTTGTATATTTTTGTTTTATGTTTATTGACCTTGCAAGTAAAATAATGAATTGATATTTAATAATACAATATATGTAATTTTTAAAATACTTTATGTCTTTAAGGCATGCAGGTTCATTGTTGTTGACACCATTGAAGGTGCCATTGTCTGTGACATCGCTTCTAGGACACTAAAGCCAACGGTAATAAAGTAAATATATACCTCTGTAAATCTAACCAGGGTATTCTAGCAGATATTTGTTGTTTTGAAATTATTTCTTCTTCTTCAAAAATCCATTTAAAACATTAGTGTTTTATGTGTTTTTTCTCGGCTATTAGTTATAACAGGCTATTTGGATCAAGGACTATGTTCTATTATCTTGTCTTGAAGTCATCTTTTCAACATCAATAGCAATTCTGAAAGACTATGAATTCATCTTTATCAGAATCAAAACTTGACTCATAAATTTCCCTTTTAAATTGCGGCATCGCATGAACTTTTCATCTAATAAAAATGCTCAAATGTAATTTGTATATAGGAAAATTGTGCTGTTTTCAAGTGTCACGAA
This sequence comes from Latrodectus geometricus, assembly GCA_026290005.1. Lineage (NCBI taxonomy): Eukaryota > Metazoa > Arthropoda > Arachnida > Araneae > Theridiidae > Latrodectus > Latrodectus geometricus. The sequence continues at coordinate 7,071 of JAPDSC010098010.1, read as the reverse complement.
TATTGAGTATTTTAAATAAAAGCATTAAAAATGAAACATTTCTACACGGCAACATTTTGTATCATGTAAATTTCATGTAAGTAAATTATAATGTTCTACTTATAGCAATTATAATGGCCAGAAGTTTTAGTTTTTTTTTTTTGTGCTGATTAGAAAATGTTGCAAGTAAATTCAAGTGACGTAGCTCTTATATTTTATATTTTAGAGTATTTTACTGAGATTCTGTTTAATTGATATCTGAACTGTAATATGAGGAAGATTAAATTTTTACATTACATTTATTAAATTCAATTGAGATAAAAACAATTATGTGCCTAAGAGACTTTTTTCACATGTAATGTTTTATTTTATTTTCAAATTATACAAGCTAAAATTAATTCAAATTGAAAGAGTTGACAAACAATATTTATATTGAATATATTTTAAATTATTAATCATCAAATGAAACAACTGCACTTCAAATATATGCTGGTATTAACTTATTTTGTAAGTTAATAATGTGTATAAATTACATATTAAAAAACAGAAACATTTAAAAAATATTACTATCAATAACGGAGCAAACTGATTTAATAAATAAAATAATCAATATATTTATAAAAATTTTAATTTTTAAAATACAAATACACACATATATAAATATTATTTCAATTAACGCTTGCTGAGAGTTTTATCAATGAAAGAATATAATTAGTTGTTAATAACACTATCGCATGATTTAAAATAATTAAATAATAAACATTGTTATTTCAGTGTTTAAAAAAATTATTATTCTACATGAGTCATTATTTGAATCTTTGAATTATTATTGATAAAATTACAAAATGCGAAATGATCAAAATAAAGTTTAATTTCTCGTTAACAATATTATTAAACTACTTTGAAGAATACATGCTTCATTTTACTTTAAAAGTGTTAACTAAGAATAATATATTTTTAATTTTAAGTGAATTTTTTAATAATTTAATAATTTTATCTATAGAAATAAAATAAAATGAAAAGTACACACGATTTGGCATACTTTTAAAAATAAAATGAGTATAACTTGCTTAAAATATAAAAAAAAACAAAATAAAATTATGACTTATAAGCAAGAAATGATTTCGTGCCATTATTTGACTTATCATCTCTGTGATTGTAATTAGCTTCACATCATAGCAACTTACTGACCACTTTGGTAACAAAACTAATATCAGATAAGGTTACAAAAGAGGAAGAACCATTGTTTTACATGAGCAACAGAAAAACTAATATTCGTTTAAAATGGGGGAAAAAAACAACCAAAAAGAACTTTATTTATTGCAGTTGGCATTAACGTTAGAAAAGTACAAGCATAAATTAGAAAAAAATATATGTAACACATCACATAATACTCACGCTATTTTTTATATACTCATTATCTAAGTAACTTTCAAAGCTAATTACATACCATTTATTATATTGGACTTTTTAAGCTTAATCCTAATATAAATACTAAGTAAATGATAACCTTACTTTGAGTTTTCTTGAAAATACCTTCAAGTGTATCAACTAATAAGACTTTTATTTTATTTTAATACTGGAGGAAATTCCTTCTCGAAATAATCGCATTAGTTTTTTCAAAGATGATTATTTTACTTCTCTGTTAAAGCTTTTTATATCTTTCCATTAAACATTTATTTCCTCGGACACAAAAAAGTAGCTTATCAAGCAACATTTATACATAGGTAGAAGATGTTTTCTTTTTCTCTAGATATTTTTTTACATCTATTGAACTAGCTTTGAAGTACTAGTTTTTTTTTCAAGATACAATTTTCCTGATATTTTTTTTTTGTATAATACATTTTTAAATCTAAATGAATGAGTTTAGTGCGGTAATTTTGTTTTACACTTTAAGTGATTAAATTTATTGTTATGGAATAACTATGAACTTTGTTAAGGAAAACAAGAATAATTAAAATTTTTTTATAAATTTAATATTGAAATTAATCTCAAATTTAATAAGAAATTTAACTATTTTTATTAATTGTACGTATTTTACGTTTGTGCTATTTCATAAGTATATTAACTAATAAACGTAAAATTTCCTCACAGTATATTATTTCCTTTGCAAAGCTTCCCATATAAATTTGATTATCTCTGGATCAATTCCTTTGCATATTAATTACTTATAAAATAATTTTCCTTATTACTTATCTTTAATATGTTAAGAATGATTATTGGGACCTTTTTGTGTGTGATTAATAAGATTTAAATAAAATTTTTGTAGAATTAAAATGTACTTTTACTTATATATACTATAATGCATATTGATATTATCTCAAAACATTGAATTTGATTATTAATTTACACAGCTTTCTTCTTTTATCAACTTCCACACACACATATTTACTATATAAAAAATTCACACACACTTACTAAATAAATAATAAATAAAATATTACTAAATTAAAAATCTCTTCAAAATATTTGTTACTCAATGGAGCTTATCAGTGATGTCACAATCTATGATGTGCCATGATTATTAAATTAAAATTAAATATTCTTGTATGTGTGCTTACATGGTCACTTTGGATAACGTTATACTTATATTATTTCAGATAATAAAAAGAAATAAAGTTTCTTTTTATTATCTGAATTATGTGATTCATTCTCTCTTTTAGTTTCAACTAGTATTCCCTATTTCAAGGCATTTAGTTTCTTATGTACTATGAAATCTTGTCAGAAAATTTATATGGACTACTTCAGCAGAAACAAAAAAAAAATCGAGGTATTTTTAGTGCAATACTGCCATATGGATATTTGTTGATAATCATAATTTCCTTTTGGAATCAGAATGTTAAAAATTTCTGATTCAATTTTATTTTTAAATTTTTGTTTATCTTCTAACTTTTTCCTTGTAGAAAATAGAAGAAATCTGCATTAAGGAACGTGACTTTGTATTTGCAAAATTCATTACTGTTAATTACGTTTTAAAAAATAATTCAAGTATTAATTTAATTATTTCATTCTTTATATAGATTAATTATAAAACAAATTATGATAAATTAAAATAGATTAAAATAAAAATGAGAGAGAATTACAATTATTTTAAACATTTAGACATAAAATAAAATCACAAAATCGAATTTGCATTTATATGAAACAATATAATGCATCAAAGTGAAAAGTAGTTTAAAACTTTCGTTGATAGTTTTTATTTTATATTTTATTTAGTTTTCAAATGCTCTTTTAAAGCCCACTTTCGATGCCTGAAATGATGAAATAAATCGTTATTATTTAATTCAGTTTATCATTATCAGCATTGGCACGACATCTCTTAGTGGAACCTAGGTCTTCCTCAGAAGCATTTCCCAATCTGCCTTTCTCTCAGCAATTGATCTCCAGTTCTTTACTTTTAGGTTGGAAAAGTTCTCATCCACGCAGTCTTTCCATCTCTTTTTGGGCTTTCCTCTTGGTCGCTTATAGCAAACAAAAATTTCTATGTTTATATAATATTAGCTTGTAATTAATCAGTTCTTTTATGAAATTTAAATATGGCTCAAACTAGCAAATGTATTAAAAAATATAGTTTTCTCTATAGCCATTAAAAAGGAATTCCACTTTATATTGATAATAATCATTGATTATCATAGTCTTTTGGTATAAGCATTTATACAACTGCATTTTTAAAATAAAGTTGAAGTATCCTTATTCCTTTGTAAATTTCATTTCTTATACTGAATATTGCCTGGGTATAAAATATAGACTAAATAAAAAACAAAAATAATAAAAAGTTCAAAAAATCACGAATTAAAATAAAAAAATAATATTCATTACAAGTGTAATTATAAAAATATTACAATCAATTCTTTTTCATGATTATAATTTTTTTCATATTTCCTCTTTTTTTCAAGCGTTTATTTTCTTACTTAACTTTGTTTTCTTATTTTAATATCTCCCACTACGAAATTAACAATATCAATTTACTTTATAAGTAACTTTTCTTTATATTAAGAATCAGACCATTGAAATACTGTGACTAGACTAAGGGAATTAGAGTTACGATTGCAAATTCTGGTATAACTCATTTTACTGATTACCAGATCCAAGCTCTTGATAAATGACTTAATGAAACAACAATTAAGATATATTCTTCAAAGCCATTTTCTCTTTTAAGTCACTTAATTAGCGTTAGAAAATGTGTATTCTACAAAATTACGAGCTTCCTGCAATTGTTTAAACTTAAAATACGCAGACTACTGTCTCTTATTACATACAATTTCTGAGATAGGACAGTATAATTTTGGTCAGAAGAATTGAATTTTTTTTTTACAATTTGGTAGTAACTAAGCAAATGGAAAATTTACGCTTGTCGTAATAGGATAGTTTTAATTATAAGGTTTACTAAATGGATTTTATACTAATTTATTCTGTATAAGAGTTGATTCTCTGGTGTTCCAATAACTTAAAATAGGTGTTTTTATATTTTGAGACAAATATTAGAATACAATTTGTATATGTAAAAACATTTAAATAGCATCTTGAGCTAATGAATTAAATGTTATAAAAGATGTTTTGGAATTCAAAATAATTACTAATTCTTCAATCATTCAAATTTAATAAAGTATAGATTTTTAATAAAAACTATATGTAATCTAAAGTACAAATTTAGGTATGCTTACAATACTTAATTATTAAACATTTAGTTTTGTATTTGCATACATGGGATAATTTCAGCATTATAATATGAAAATTGCATACACTTAAAATAATTTACACCCATATTTTATTTTAGAATTGAAATAGTGATAAAATAATTATCATGAAAACCAATTTTGAATAACTTATATATGTACTGAAACATTCACAACATTTACTAATAAACAACTAAAATTTTTTTACATGGCAAAAAGTAATTTTTTTTTTCAAAATTAACTTTAACAAAAGTGAATAATATGTGTTCTAATATTAATCAAGTAAAGTTGCACAATATTTCTTTTGAGCTGATCAGTTGAATAGTTGTAATATACCAAAAATTTGATATTATTTTAGATTACTCAAAATATGTAATATACAAATCAATACGTATATTTATTTAAATTAAAATTTAAGTATAAAAATTTTCAACTTAGTAAAATTAATGAACTGCAAAGAAAAGTACTAATGAACATTATTAAATTAATACAGTTATTTACACGTGTAATATTTATTAACTTAGGAAAAATAATGGTATTAAAGTTTACACATCTATTTTTGAAATTACTTTACATGCATTGTCTGGTTACTATTGTCATATCCTGTTGATGTGGGTTATAAATTATAATTGCTACTGGTTAATTCTTAAATGAACTTTCATATTATTTAAAAGTATCTATTCTCCTTCTACTACATTTTTTATTACTGAATTATAAGGGAATATAAATTATATATATATATAGATTGTTTGATAATTATCAAATATTAAATTAATTTGATCAAATTTCATTTGGAAACTCTTTCGCTTCAAAAAATTTAAGATAATAAATGAATAATCCAAAATAAATAAATGTTTGATTTTTTTTTTATTAAATTTTGGAAAGCTTCATATTGAAAAATGTATTTCGTTTGGAGAGAATGAATCAGAGCACGTGGTTTGGTTCTGATAACAAGGAGCTCAGTGTCTTAGACTGAGATAGCCCCTTTTAAAAAATCCATAAAATCAGACAGTTTTTCCAGTTAAAAATTGATTTTTTATGTGTATATATATATATATGTGTGTGTTTCTTTTTACAAATGCTTGACCTGTATTGGCTTATTATCCTACAAAATACATTCCTTATTTTTCTTTAAAGGCATTTCTCTAATCAAATGATGAATTCCAATTTAGACCTATGATATTTAGACTGAATCCCTTAGTGACAAAAATGTTTTCCATTTTAGAATGCACGAGTGTTATAGGTATCAGTGTGTTTTAAGTTAAATTAATAATTTATTAAAGTTATGAAATAGCTTAATAAACTTCATTATAGTTTTAAGAATGAAGTTGATTTCACATTGATTAAGCATATTTGGTGTATATACTGAACTGGAATCTTCTACTGTCCTAGTATACCTGAAAATGTGTACATATCTTTAAAATATAATTTTATATTGAACAGGATTTCCTAAATATATGACTTTTGAACTACGCATTAGTATATAAAATCTGGAAGACTTTTTTATGATACCTCATCTTGTTTATCTTCTGAGTGAAGGATAAAATTTGTTTCGATTCACATGATTGTAGTTTGTGCTTTTAGGTGTGTTGTTGTTTTTTATTATTTTTATTTAAACCAGTTTATAAGGCCTCCTTAAACTGAAATCTATTTAATATGAAATATTATGTTGATATTAATTTCATAATGAATAAAATGTGATTTTTATAGAAAAATACATCACATGAGGGTTCCATAACTCAACTAGAGGTAGTTGTGTTTGTACTTGATGAATTTTTACATTTCCTTATTAATTTTATTTAAAATTGCTGGTACTTAAATGTGAATAATTTTATTGTGCAATACAAAAAATCAAGCGAAGCATATACATAGGTCTTTATACTCAAGTAAATCTTTGAAGTGTTTATATAATAGATAAATTTATTTGTATATAATAAATTTATTCGCATAAATTTCTGGAGCATTATATGATATCTTGAATCTTTATAATTGTTAAGATACAGGACGACGTGAAATTATTGTGCTGAAAAGGAATGAAGATTATATATTATGAAAACGCTTCATGTGTTTACTGGCATATAAAGATACATCAATATTCTCCGTTTGAATCTTTCAGTAGGACAATAAAATTATACATATCTAGGCATCTGCAATTTTACATGCAATTGCCCATAAATCGAAACTTCTTTCCAACTTTATTCTCGGGTTTTCTTTTATCATATATTCATTCATTATCTTAAAACATAAAATATACTTAAATGATGGCAATTAATATTGCAATATAATAAAACTTTACAATACAATAAAAGTTAATGTGTTTTTAAAATAAATCATTTCAATTTCGATTTGAACATGCCAAATAATTTTGAATATTTAAATGCAGCTAAAGCATATTTTTTTCTATTATGAACAAATA
>JAPDSC010098003.1:0-10785 GCA_026290005.1 Latrodectus geometricus | reverse complement strand
AAAAAAAAAAAAAAAAAAAAAAAAGAAGAAAAAAAAAAAAAAAAGAATAAAAAAAGATTGTCATGTATCAGTGAAAGACGGTAGTATTGTAAATTTTGTAAAGACCAAAAATAGCGAAATATGGTATTGGTAAAAAATATATAAAAAAAAAGGTTAGTTTTTTTTATCAACCTCATGATTCTGCCAATTTGTCAATTTTTGAGGTTTCACATTTATCAAAAAAATTATTTACCTACTCTGTAAAAGAAGTTATTTCGAAAAATGTTTTTCTCCCATATTAAGATAACTTTGTATCTTTTCCTCTTTTACATTAAAAGTAAAAATTTTGATAGTAGCATTTCTAGAAATTAATGCACTTAAAAACCAAGTATATATTGAAAAGCTTAATTTTTTGCTTATGATCCTTGCACAAATATAATTTTTATTAAAATATTTAAATTTTAATTTGATTTTGTGAATAAAAAGAAAGCCTTTCTTAAATTTATCATAATTTTTATGCTTAAAAGCAAATTCCTTTTTTTTTATATTACTATGACATTTAATGTTCAAATAGAAAACATTGAAAAAGAATGGTAGACATCTGCAAAAAATTTGCCCTCGTCGAATTCCCAGATGAGAAAAATGTCCTTTTTGTTGTACCAACAACTTGGCTTTTCAGTGAAGAAAATAACATTCTGTGCTCATGGCTACCATATAAGGACATCAATAAGATCAGAAATCGAAACGGTCGAAATTTCGAGCACCTTCTTTAGTGTTATTTTTTGTAAATAAATTTCCAGTATCATTAATGTTTTTGGTCTAAATTTATTCAGAAGTGTTGAGCAGTGGTAGAAAATGTGTTTTCATTATTACTAACTGATCGAAGCGCCCCATTCTCAGTTAGCGTCCGAAATGTCAACGAATTAAGTTTTTTGCCCAAAGCACCCCCTATCGGTTTTTCTTTTTGTACGGTTCAGCTGAGTTTCAGAGAGCCCCAGCAAACAGAATCATGAAAATGCATGCCATAAGTCAAGAAATCTGTTTATCTCTTAGTAGCCTACGAGTTTCAACCACCCTGTACTTCGATAATTTATTCCGGCTCTTACGCTTTTTGCAGGGTTCTACTTTTGGGTTCAAAATTTAAGTTAGAGTATAAATTTTGGCGAGCATGTGTTAAATTATCAAATAACGAGCTTAAAGTTGTTATCTAGCTCTCCAAAGTCTACAGCGTCCCCTATCAATGTTTTAAGAGATACGCTTATCAAATTGGTGTTGAAGAAAGTCTAAATAAACAGAATCATTTCGCCGCAAAAAGCAAGAAAATCTAACCATTTCCCTAGTTTTTATGACGTTTCGAATTTCGGCACCCAAATTTTCAAAAGCGCCTAGCGCCTTACCATCGCGTCAGGGACCCTACATTCCCTATTCAAAAATGTTCGTCTAGGTGTGCTCTATCGATCCTCAAAGTTTGTCACCGACGAGCTGAATCACCCTGTATAATGAATATGCATATATAAACAGGAAAGAAATTGCTTAGCCATATTTTCATTAAAGCATTCTGATTTATTGTCATTTTTTAATATGATAGTGATAAAAGTGTTCTGTTAATAGCAATTTTTTTCTCACTTTTAATAAATTATAATATGATAATAATTTTAAATATTTAATTTCAGCAAATTATGCCAGTTAATGAGCCCACCGTAATTAAGTGGTAGGACTGCATTCTTCACAGCCGAAGGTTCTAGGTTCAGTCCCAACTACCACTAAACAAAGGGAGGTAGAGCTTTGGTATGCTCAGTCATCGGCGTGGATGCTTGGAAGTTTTACGGATGTTTGCAGTTCATAGATATGGCTAAAAAATGAATGAAAAGTTTTTATTGATGACTAACTCTTTATTTTGATGGCTTAAATACAGACACACAATTTTTGCATTAAGGGTAATTATTTATTTTGATGTCTAACATACGCTATAGTTTTTTTCTATCATACTTTTTTAATATTTTAATTGTATTAAATTATTAAATTCATGCACAAGTATTTGAGAAATTTTAATTTTAAATAAGGATAATGAATATAATTCCAGATTTAAACTGATATCATTTTTAAAATTTTGATAAAGTTCACACTAATATTTTTTCAGAAAACGTTTCCTGAATTTTCAAGTAAATAAAAAGCACGCTAATAAAATATAAGCATTTTCATTTATTTATGAAACTTGAAATCAAGTTATATAACTTTCAGAAAAGTAATGTAATCTAACAAGCATAACTTTTTGTGAACTTTAAGCATTAAACCAAACTTTGAATTTATTGAATATAGTATAATTACATAAGAATATTTTTAGAATTTGAGAATTTAAGGTGAAATTTAAGGCGTAGTGCAGGCGGCGATACAATCTTTGGGAAAAAAGGCTGATGTAAGCATTTATAATAAAGTACGTCGATAATTGATTATTCACAAAGTAAGAAGCATTTAATTTAATTTTTAAAGTGTACGAATGGTGGAGGAAAACGAAATAAATAATTATAAAACTGAAGAGAGAATGGAAAACCGTCATCACTAGAACAATATCTGTTATTGATTTTGCTATTAATGATAATGTCATTGAAAATGTCGAAGAGCAACTACAACTATTATAAGTTAAATACGATAATCTTAAAATGTCAGATAAATAAGGCTGGCTAAAATATCTGTTTCGAAATATTATGGAAACTCCCATGAATGACAAACAATTCTTTTAATCCATCTATAGCCGAAAACCCAAATCTGTCAAAAATTGATAAATTTAACTATTTATTAAATTTACTAGGAGGTAACGAACGCATTAAAGATAATAGAAGGTTTTTCTTTATTGTCAGAAAGATTTAGTAATTAAGAAAGACTTCCTAATTAATATGTATATGCAGAAATTATTAACTTTATAAGTTGTTCGAAACTCAAATGATAGTATGTCTTTGAGAAAATTAGTTGACACCTGCAATAGACAGATAAGGTCACTAAATGTTTTAAACATAAAAACCGAAACCTTTGGAAAATTGTTATATCCGTTATTAATGAAGTGTGTACCAAAAGATATAACACTTGAGCATTCCCGTAAGGGAAATCATAATTTCTATGTTCAAAACTCATTGAATTTTTTGAAAATCAAAATAAAAAGTAGAGAAACAACGGCGTCACTGAATTTTTTTGATTCTGAAATATGCAAAACTAAGTGAGTATCATCATTGTACCGGAATCAAAGATTCAACTTATTCCCAATTCGAGCCTAAGCCTCAATGAAAAACAAAAGCGATAAATATTGTTACAACGGCCCCTATCTCTAAGACTTCTTTTTAAAACTTTTTTATTAATATGATTAAAGAAAGTTGTTCGCTGACACCAGTTGAGAAAAAACAAAAAATAATAATCATTGTTTTATTTATTATGCAGAAAATTTCCGCAAGATGAACAGCAAATCAAAACAAAAGTGTTCTCTTTGTAAATCTCGTTATCATGTATCTTTGTTGCTCGTGCATAAGGAAGAAAAAGAAATAAATGAAAATATTTTGGTCGTTCGAATTTTATCAAACAAATTGTTAAATGGAAAGCAGGATAATAATAAGCGAAATTACATTGACTCATTAGCAATAATTAAATTAAAGATTTATTCAAACATTATAAATCCAATAGCTGACACGGGAACACTAATTTTTGTAATAAGGAATAATTTAGTCTCAGGAAAGTATATAACTTCTCATGGTATTGTACTTTTAACATGTGCTTTTGGCCAGAGTTTTAAAACACCATAAATTAATTTGCTTTTAACTGAGTTTGAAGATTGTGTAAATTTTGATGAACCAATTAATGTTACATGTGCAAAGATTGATAATTTATCAAATGATTTGTTTATATCTTTAAGTACACTAAATGAATTAAAATTTGATATTAATGGTAATTATTTAAGATGTAATGAAATCGAAATTGTACATAGTATTAACTTGCATGATAATGAAATCGAAAATGGTAAATTGAATGATGATAATTTTAAATTAAAATGTGATGCCATAGAAGACATTCTGATTTCGATAATTTGCACGACAATAATTAGAACGTGGATATGTTTCATAAAAATAATTTGGATATTATTATATTTCAAGATAATTTGAGTACTGACATGCTATCTGATAATAAAATCGATTAAGTAATGTTTTAAATGAAAGTAAAAATAAAAATGTAATTAAAACTTTCGATAACGAACTGTTAAATGTTGCCCTACGATATCTGAAAATTTAGTTACCCGATCCCAAGAGACTTATATTAACAATAATGATATGTCACAGACTCTGAAAAGTTTCGAAATTAACAGGAAAATAACTCCAGCTTACTTCTTGTTGGCAAGATGGCCGTAAACGAGTTTAATAAGTTTCGTATTGTTGATAACTTTTTATATCATGAAGATACTATATTAGGTGAGAAAGTTGGTAGTTTTGAGTTCTCTATTTCTCAAAGAAAACTTTTCTCAACTTTCACTCAATCTAGTTTATAGAAAGGACATCTTTCATCTCCTTTTTTTAAAAAAAAAATAATAATAAATGAATATTGTTATTTATTGTGATTGAGAGAGTTGAAGAAAATAAAGAAGCGCCTAACTTTTGTCTACTTTGCCTTTTGGTTGAATTATATATCACCCATTATTAAATCCAGATATTAATCTCATTAACTCTGAGATTTTGTTAAATAGCAAATACAAACGCATATGTTGGAAAATGTATAGGCGTAAAAAGTTATTCTAAATTTTAATATTTGCCACGCTGGAGGAATTTCGTATAAATTAATTATAAGAACAAGAAAGCAAGAATTAACAATTTTTTATCTAAGATGAAATTCAGAATTATCAAAAAAATAATAAATAAAAATTAGTTTTTAAAAATATTTTCTAAGTTTTTTGTAAGGATATAAATGTTAAATTTTCAACCAAACGCAAATATTAAGTGTACTAAGTTAGGCAGCTTTTATTTTTTTATTCAATTGAGAAGTATTCATGATATTGCAGTTTTATGATTGAATTATTTTGAAAATTATTAATAGCACAATGTGTGATTTGATGTCAAGAAATTTTCACTCTCTCTCTCTTATTGTATTCATTAATTTAGGTAACACATTTATTTGCAGTCTGTATGGAGCACAAATTCTTCAATCCATAAGTTATGTTAACATTTTTCACAACTCTTGACATTCAGAAACATTAAATTGTTATAAAAAAATTAAAAGAGTTTATTTACCGAAAATTGTAACAAAACACTTAAAATCACCGAACAAATCATCAAACCAAAGTACTCCATTTGATTCTGTTTGAACGCAAGAAGGCGCTGATCGTCGTTGCAATTTATATTTTTTATATAGCTAGTCTTTCTCAGTTTTGGTAGTTGTAGGAATATCTTGTTTCTCACATAAAGACGTTTTAACAACCTAAGGAATTTGTGATTATTTTTCTTTTGTTAAATATTTTTTTAACCTTTAATTCATTTAGAAAGTGTCAGTGTCTTTGTTGGGACCCATTTAGTTTAAGTTTTTGGTTGTTCGAATTTTATTCCATCCCTAAACGATGATATTAATAGTTTTAATTTAAAATACAGAAATCTTATATAGATTAATCTTAGATATAGATAAGTCTAATATGAATAAAAATTATTCATGACTAATAAAATATTAAACTTAGAATAAAAAAAAGGCTGGAAAAACATACATATCTATAAATTATTTTTTATTCCTATTTACAATTTCGTTGTTCAGAAAAATTTTGTTGGTCAGGAAGTTTATTGTCCTGCAACAAATTGCACTTCAGAAGTACTGGCGAATTCTTAATTACCGATTGAGGTGCCCATTTGGCTCAGATTTACTGTACGGTCGCTCTTGGCGCGATTTTTCAAAGTTGGCGATAAATTGCCAAATATGGTAACCCTACTGACCAATCACAGATGAGGATTTCCGAACATTGAAAAATGGGAGATTCTGACAACCCTAATCGAACAAATCGAAGAATGTAAGCGCCATTTTTAATTCTTCGTTCACCACGTTGTTTGTGCCGGCAATATTTTTTGAATTTTTTTCTCTTGCTCCCTCGTTCGCTTTGTGATATTTTTATGATGGCTTCTGGATGGGGAATGTCTGAGGTAAGTGCAAGAATGTTTGGAATGGATGATGTTATGTGGTATGATGAGAATGTGAATTTAAGGTATTTGTATGGTTAATGTTTTTTAGTTGTTTATTGTTTACATTTTAAAATTAGCAATTTCGAAATTGCTGAATGTTAAAAGGTATATTAATTATGTACTGTGGGTGTGTTTAAATATTTATGTGAAGTAACTAAATGCAGGTTTTTAATTTTGATTCAAAACCGAAAGTGTGAAGTCTCTTAAGAGTTGAAATTTTGATTTATTTTATATTTTGAAAGTACTTGCAATGGTAAATAATATGTATATTTTATTGTTTTGATAATTCTGATTCATATTATTTTAAAGTGAAATATAATATACTAAGATACTTGAATGAATGCATATTACTAGAACTTATTTTAATGGTTTATTTAAATTTAGAACATGATTTATATAAGTAGTATATTCTTTTAGCTTGCTTTATATAGTTTTCATTTAAGAAAGTGCATTATATAATTAAAATGGCAATATGTTGAAATGAAAATTTTAACTATAAATTTTTCAATATATGAATTAAGTATTTGAATAAATATTATTTGAAATTTATTTTTATACTAACAAAGAAAACGAAAGTGTTTGTTGGTTCAACCAATAAAAGGTGATTTGTGTGTAAGATTTTAAGCATTTTTCATTTTAGTATTTGATAATTTAAGGTTAGGTAATTTGCGATAACATTAAATTAAAATGGCCTTTGCATTCTTGGGTAAAGCTCCAAAGGAGGATCTGTTAATATTGGCAAGTGAGTTAGGAGAACAGATTCGAGGGAACGTGGGGGGCAGTTAAACGAGCAATTGCGTCGTCGAAAGCCAAAAATGGCCTTGATTACTATTTAGCTGAGTATCTGTGGCGGAAAAAAAACAGAAATATGTGTAACAAATTTTTGGCTTTCGTCGACACCATTCTCAAAGTATATCCTCCGAAAACAAAAGACTAACATTAAGCAATTGGTGGAAGAAGAGAGGTATGTTTATTATTAATATTTTTTTATGATGTTTATTGTTCGTTATTTACGGTAATCTAATTATTAAAATTAAATTAATTTTAGTAATTTAGTCGTCATTTTTTTAACAAGCAATATTCTGTTTATTTTAAAACCTCGCTTACAATATTGGCGAGGTTGGCGACATTTTTGGCGATTTTTTGAAAACGTCGCCAAGAGCGACCGTACAGTAATTATTTAATTCTTATTCTAAAAGGATCTGCGCTGAATTAGGTAACACTGTATTATGCACACATTGCGAAAGGCAGCTCTTGAAAAATAACGCCTCCCTCTCTAACAAAACTAGATCCATGATTGGTACAGACGCCAGGTAAAATCAGTGATTTGATAACTACGATGTGATAACAGGTGAGTTGAGGGTGGGCTATCCGGAGGACCGCCCAAGTATACGCGGAGAAAGGGCTACAAACTTTATGCTATTTCACTAAATACATAAAAAAAAAATTTCAATTCTTAGGCTTTTTTTATCAATTGATTTTCTGATAAAGATGTGCTATTTGAAAATATAATAATAATCATTATTAATAAGAGAAAATCATATTTGGCGTGAAGAAGTTGATAATTTTTTTAAAAACATTTTTATAATTTTCCGATTGAGTTAAATGTATTTTTTTTTTTTTTAATTTTCTATTCTTTGTCTACTCTGAATAGAATCCTTTAATATCGCCTCTTTTGTTCAGATTTCTTCATAAAGCTCAAAAATAATGAAGCAGACTATAATAACCTCGCTTAATCAAAAATTATGAAAGTTGAATTGGAATTTTTTAAAACTCTTCGATTTTGAGAGGCTTTTGGCAAATTTTCACTCTCAAATCACTTAACAAAACAATGGAAATAAAATATTCTTTTTTTATTTATAAACAATCTCTTGTGTTGGAATTCCGTGAAAGGATAAAGAGTTATTATTCGTTTTGTCGGTTAGGTATCACAAGCCTGCTTTTATGTTAAAAAAAAAATCACTGGCGGTGTTACAGATAATTGTCTTATTCCGTCCCAAAATGGAAGTGCAGCAATTTTTTTCCTTAATTAAAAATAATCGAAATTTTGCAATACAAGAAATTTTTATGTAGAGGAAAGCTAAATACTGTTAGTTAATGGGAAAAAAATACGTTTATGCTTGAGCCTATTTCATGTTTTTTCTCTATTATTATACCCTTTGAAAAATGCCCAGATAAGTTTCTTACACTTATTAGAGTTTTGTTTTATCATATATAAAATTACAAATCTGTTTAGTTAAAATATGAACCATGAATGTGTATGTGTGTGTGCTTTCCTTACTTTAATTACTCTCTGAGGTTGGCAATGTATATGTGCGTGTTTGTGTTAACAATGAAGTCCAGAAATTAATTATATAGACTGTCCAGGTAAGCGCAGATTACCTGGACAATCTATATAATTAATTCAACCAGGGAGATCCGTTAAATGTTATTCGTTTCATTTCTCAAAATATCTTAGAGTACAATCTTTAAATTACTCAGATAATATGTATTAATCATTCTTCATGAATGATTAATGCGAAATGAATACAGAAAAGATATAAATAACAACAGCATTTCTGTATTCTTATATTAGTATTATTTTATTTATTTTTCTATAAAAAAATTCAAGTTTTATGAAATAATAAATAAATTAGTTGTTTTAATCAATAAAATCAATTAAAAACTGTCAGTAATTAAATGGTTTAAAAAGTGCAGCATCCTTTACAATTTTGCGCTTTATAAGAGATTCTGTGAGCTGCCGGTATCTCATTCAATCTAATCCCATTAGATGGTTAAAGCACCTATACATCTTGAATGACAGCGAACCAACTACAAAAGTGGCTTTCGAAACCAGATGGAGCCCAAAAGAAACCACACATTCAGTGGACCATAGATTTACTAGTTTTTCAGGTATACTTATCCCACAGGAGTTTGAGCTTTTGCACTGATGTTCCGTAAAATCCAATACCATCTCTCTGGTTAGACAGCATTGAAAAAGATCTTGGAAGGATCAATGCTGAAAGAGGGACAATGGTGTCTAACAGGACAAGATGGCCGAGTAGAAATGGCTTAAAAAATTACGATACAGAAAATCTACACATTATTATTTACTTCTTTTTATGAATTATAAGCAATCAGGCCAATTCAATAAAAAATATCTATATAAATAAATCATTTGAAAAAAATAAACTTCAAAAAACAACTTGAGTTTTTACGGAAAATCTTAATGCGTAAATTATCAAATTAACGTGAGGAAAATTTCCCATTTAGCCAATTAATACAGAAATTCGAGTTAATCTGAATATTAATAATATGCACTTAACAATATTTAAGCATTTTAATGCAGAGACTAACATCCTGATGTATTCCGGAAAAATTAAATAAGGATTTTAATAAATCATTGAAACTGTTCATTGTAAGAATCATGTGTGATTAAATAACATAATATTTAGAAATATTTCAAATTCGAATGTTATATTTAAATTGTAACTTCAAATTATTATAAAATATCTAATTTGTAACTTTAAAATATTAAAACATACACATACATATTATCTGTCATATATAAGCAATGACAAATAATAAACCGAAAAATATTAAATCTCTATTTCTAATAAATATATATTCGTTGCATACTAAACAAACATGTTCTGTTAAAGTCGGAAAGTTGTTGTTGCATCGTATACCTAGTCTTGAGTTGGGCTCTACCAGTTTAATACAAGCAGCCGGCTGAAAGTCTAGATGACTCCCCAATACAATGTCAACCACCCTCAGAGTTATTAGTATAAGGCGCAGCTTGTCTTTTTTGGACCTTGCGCCACAAAACCAAACCAACCCCAGAGTTATCATTTCACGTGGAGGCCATTGTGAGCACAACATATATAGTGCGCCATTTACATTAGAGAACACGAAAGATTTTTGTTTGTGTCGTGATTGAACTCACTGCTGATGGCGCTAGTACTTTGAATATTGTATCGCCATATACTTTCACCAAGAGCTCCAACAACCCCAAAAGCCTATAAAAAACAAAACCTCAAAATCAGTCATCGTATCGTTATTAGTTTGCACAGATTGTATTTTTGATATACTCTGTGATATACTTGATTTGATATACTTGTGTATTCGAATTTAAATATAATAGCACTTTAAGTTTCCTTGTAAGTAGTAATAAATAAAAAAAATGAATAATTTCGACTAATTATTCTTGACTTTTTACATTACATTTCTTGGATTGTCTGAGTCGGAGAACAAAATGGAAATTATGCCATCTATCAAGTTATTAAATCGAAAACATGACAAAGTTCAAGTACAATTAATTTAATTTTCGTCGAAACCACTGGAAGATTTAGAAGAAACTGCATTTCGAGCAGTTCTAGATTCATTGGAGAAATTTGAAGTCATAAACATTTTGTTTGTGAGAAAGGTGTTCGTTTACCTGATATTCCCTTACCACAATTGATGGTCAGTTTAATATAGCTTTTTTAAGCTTTTCTGGAGCTTTTTTAAGCAACAGTTTCAAAATCAAATAGAAAATAATCCACCTTTATCAGACTCTCAGAAGTTTTACTATTAAAATGCTTGTCTTAAAGGCGCAGCAAAAAAGGTTCAGTCACCAAATGATAATTATGAGTCG
>JAPDSC010097997.1:0-20663 GCA_026290005.1 Latrodectus geometricus | reverse complement strand
CGCGCCCCCCTAGGGGGTCGCGCCCCACAGGTTGAGAATCACTGCTTTAGTTGTATTTTTATTAGAACGTTCTCTGATGATAAACTTTGAAAGAATTCAATGTAAACTCAATTACATTTTGATACCTATATTAGTCATAAAATCTTTGCCTAATATATTTGAAATTGCTTGTTACTCTTTTGATAATTTCTGCTATTATTTATCGAATAATACATTAATTTGCCACATATATGTTGAGAAAGCAGAAGCTTTTTTCAAAATATAAATTTTATGTGTTATGAATCTACACAGTTAAGGTTTACACTTAACAAAGTGAATTTTAATAATATTTTATAATATATTTTACAATATAAAAACATTTAACTATCAAAACTCAAAATATTTAGTGTAAAGAAATCATATTGTAAAAAATATTCAATAAAAGCGAAAAATACATATTTGGTTTATGTGGTATGAAATTTGATTTAATACAATTACATATGAATAATATAATTCAATTGGTTATTATTTCTATCTTAAAATCATTATATTTGCATACAATTTGTAGAAAATAATTACAGAAGGTTTTAAATAATTTCCAGTCGACAAAATAATATTCTTTATTAAAACAATGAAGAAGATATATTAATCTCGATCTTTAAATTAGAATTGGAACAATTAAAATCTGTAACTGAATCTGAACAATTAAATCAAACTGTAACTTATTTTGTTCTCACGGAAGTAATTTCCATGAGAACAAAATAAGTAACAGTTTGATTATTCAAGATAAGGCAAGTATGTTAGAAGCAGAACACATGTCATACGATCTCCAAATACTTTTGATAGATTGTTAAATTTGTATTGGGTTCATACTGTAGTGGTAGAACACTATTTCTTGACAACTGACTAAGCCAAGACATTTCTTGACGACATATTAACTTGAGTTATCTACTCGTCAAAAGTACACTTTAGAATTTATTGCTCTGTAGTTTGATTATAACTCAAAAAAGAAATCCATTACCCTTCTATTCCATGGAGCATAATTTTCTTTGGGATAAAAACCATTTGCTCACCACATTTTTGTGTCTAGTTTCCTTTTTTACAACAATTATCATTTAATTCAAGAGTAGATCGTTTTTTTAAAGTTTCATTAGCATATCCCAAATGCATTTGTGGCGTCACATAAATAATAAACATTAGTGATACCACATGAACTTTCTTGAGGTTATAAATAACCAAATATCATGCTTGATGACTTATTCCTATTTCTTAATCGATGTACGAACATATTTTTTGACTCATCTTCCATGTCTCTGTAATTTCTCGTATTGTATAAAATAGATTTGACAGGATCTAAATCTTTATTTATTATCCTTAATCCGAATAGGATTTCCTGATCGAGAAGTATCAAAATCTCCAACACGGAATATTTTGCAACAGTTTTTGACTTGACATTCTTGTATAAAACATCGTCATCGTTAACTTCATAAAATTTGGCACCAGATTTAAAGTACTTGCTTTCAAAAATTAGTGAGATATTTTGTTATTTACTAAATGTTATTACTGTTGTTATTATAATTACTAAATAATTAAGTTACATAATTGTTTAAATGTACTATCAAATAGACAAAATATGCCCTTAAAAATTTAATTAATCAAGGAGATGAATCTGCTTAACGGTAATATTTGGAAAATGAAAGATTTTTTTGTATAGGTAAACTGAACTATTAATTCCGAGAGATAAGTGTTTATAAAATTACTAAAAAGTATTAGCAAATAGACTGCAAACATTCTAAAAATAAATAGCTGAAATTATGAGAAGGATTTAAATTTTTGAAAAATCTGATTCTTATCGTAATTAGTAGTTATAGGAAAAGGTTTCTCTAAGTACTAAAGAATATTTAAATTTACCTTACAGTGAATATCTATTATAATTTTCAATTTCAACAATTCAATTTCCTATAACTTCACCAAGCCATGATTTTTAATATATTTACATTATGAAAATGTAATTAGAGAAATAAGATAATATTTATAATAAATAACTGAAAATAAATATGGTATTCAATGTTGAAATACATATAAAGGTCAAAACACTATTTTTAGAAATTTATTTTCTGAAATCTCTCTCATTGGAACATCTTTTTAGCTTCCACATCGTGAAATGAAATAATTTACCTAGTTATAAAAAATATTTTATTACATTTCTGACTAGAAAAATTAAGATTATTTTATTTATCAAGTTTTGTTGCAGTTAAATTCTATTAAATTAGAAGTTTTACTTTTATTAAAATTAAAATCATTATTGTATATAATGTTTAACTCTACATATTTTGAATAGCTAATAGTAAAAAATATGAGGCCGTTGTGTTCCGTAGCTTTAGGGCTTCGTACTCTCTATCGGTTATTAGGGAAACTCTCTATCGGTTATTAGGTCATGACACAATCAAAGATACATCGTATTCACTTATGGTGGCAGTCAGACATCGAATGTGTGATGGTCGCGATGTCCTCTATGTGAAATGTTACTTCTGGGGATGTCAGAACAAATCAAGAGATCTTCCACTAAGATTTTTTGGCTTTTGAATATCAGAGAAACATCTATTTTTGGATTTTACTATATCATACAAACTAGAAAAAAGGCTCTTTGTACTTCCAGCACTATAATGTTTATTGTAACACATAATTATCGTAACAATTTAATTTTAATTATTATTACATATAAATAAAAATTGTTCTTTTGTATCATTATCATTATTGTATGATAAACAAAGATTTTGGATACATCTTCAGATAAACAAAATATTTATTTTTTACAAATATATTCTTGTAATACGTAAGATAATACTCATAATTTATGCCTTATAATAGTTTTAGTATATCTTTCTGCCGTCTGATTTTTGGGTGTCAAAATGTCTCAAATATTATTTGAGAATTGCATGAAAATTAATATATTTAACACAACCTCAATCTACATTTTATAAAATAAAGAATGGGAACTACTTTGATATACCCCCCCCCCAAATCGGAAGTTTGGCGACTTTTTCTTCCCTCACCAACCATAATACCAGTTTTGGAGCCTTTTTTACTCGCCAAGATGGATTCTCGCTAAATACAAATAATTAATACATAAAAACCTTTTAAAAAAACTCAGAAAATGGTACAAAATACAAGAAAATACCGAATTTGGCAACAGCAAAAACCTAAAAGCTGAAAAAATCTAAATTGGTAACAAAAAAATAAGAAACAGCAACCCTAAAAAGTCCGTAGGGAGTGCCAGATTTGGCGCTTAATTTTTGGGGGGGGGGTATATCAAAGTTGTTCCAAAGAATGCAAAATAATGTAATTAATTTTTATAGTTAATTAAGTCATTATTTTTATAAGCTTTGTATCAAACGAATCTTGAGTAAGTATATTAATAAGAAGGATATAAAGTTTTCTGGATATTTTAAAAGAAGAAAACTAAAAAACGGTACACATTTTTGAAAATACTATAGTAAAGAAATATTATACATATATATTAAAATCTTCATATTCATGCTTCCTCAGAAGCTCGAAAGCCACAGCTGCTATATACTAATCCAGTGAAAATATTCCTGTTGTAATTTTAGGGATAGAAAGATTAGTCGAGGGTTGCAGGATCGCATGACCTCCATGACCATCGGACCTCAAACAATCTGATTTTTGGGTGTATCGTTATTTGAAAGCACTTATGGTTCATATATCCCTTTCAACACTGGCTAAATTCTAATTATTATATTTTGCGAAGTTACTATAGGATGTGTTGCATTTTGCTCCTCTGGTTTTGCATGTCTGCACTGGTAAACAATGACAGGAATATGTCAAACATGCATTGGTCAAACTTTACTACAGTATATTGTCATGTAATCCGAGAAAAAATATGGAATGCTTATAACCATGAGCAAAAAAAAAATAATAAATAAATAAAAAGTGCCATTTTCTATACGAATCAGATATCTTTTTTTGGATTTTGAAACTAAAACTTAGTATTTTTATTTTTTATAAAATATTGATACAAAATATTATTAATCATTTGTTATCACCCTGAATAATACATCGTAAACAAAATCTTGTTTTCTATAAAAAATATAAGGTGAAAAAAAAGTATAAATTTTTATAATAAATATTGCGTAAGATAAATTGTAGTTAAGCTTTAATTTATATAATTTTTAGTTTTCTGAACAATAGAGCTGTCCTTCAAGTTATAAAAAAATAATTACCACATAATGAATTGCATTACAAAATGTTTGAACAATAAATAAGTTAAATATTTTAACAATTCCAAAAATTATTCCCATTATAATTACACTGAAAAAAGTTTCTTCTTTGATAATCGTAAGATTAATGCTCTCACTGAAAAGTTATGTTTAATTGTATATAAAAAAAAAGTCTCAAAAGCTAAAGTATAAACAATGTTAAGAATGAACAGATAAGAGTTTATACAATTCTAAGTTATAACTAAGATAAGTTATAACTTAGAATTGTATAAACTGTTATCGTTTACTATTTCGTAAAGAGCATGAACACGTTAGTTTCATTTTTATTATTAAGTGAAATATACCACAAATAAAGTGTGATTTGTGCTTCAAATTAGTTAAACCCATATTAGTCTTTTTTCTGTATAAATGTGAGAATAAGATAGTAAAATAATATAATAATCATAAATATCATTAGAACTTTGTTAAATAATAATATAGATCGATAGATAAGATATATTTACTTAAATTTTTATTTCATGTCTGTTCTTTTTAGTAAATTTAGAAATATGAGACGAGGTATATGCATGTATTTCTGTGATTGTGGTTGTAAGCATTTTTATTTGAGTTAACCACATAAATATTTGAATATAGCAAGACTTTGAAAATTATTACATTTTTATTATGTTTACATTTAACACGCGTATACAAAATTGCGAATATGTGCTTATTAAAACATATATTATATTTAAACTGAATTAGTATAGACACTTGTGTTCAAAATTATGAACATTTTCAAATTTGGTCAATTATCTTCAGAAGTACCATACCAAATTCATGAAGTTTTATACATGTGCATACCCTGATACATTGAACACAAATATAACTTTGCGCTTATAAAACATGCTCATAATCACGTGTAAACTCATGCGTACAACCATTTTATACGATGCCTAACCGTACCATTAAACCTCCACCACTGTATCGTGGACATTAGAGGGTAGATAGTGGGTCCCTGGTTTTCCCGATAGGAATGAACAGTGAGAATCTATGATTAGGATAAACTGAGAATTATCAGTGATAAGAATAGATGTCCATTGATCCGTACTACAATCTCCAATCTCTCTGCACCATGCTAAATGGTCTCTTCTTTGCGTAGAGATGAATGGGATAGTTCTTCAAAGCAATGACAGTTCTTCGTTCAAATGACAGTTCTTCGTGCAAACAACCCTTTCTCATGAAATCTTCTGGAAACTGTCATCCCCAAAACTTGGGTTCCTGAGGCCCTATATAAGTCATGAAAGAACTGAAAAGCTATAGTATTAATTTTACACCTCTCTAGAATAGATAAAGGGCGAACATTTTCGTTGTGGCTCTTGATAATCTTGACATAATTTCTCTCAATAGATCCAGTCTCCGGGAAATATTATCATAAGTTGTATACGGCACTGAGTGTTAAATTGAATTCTCTACAAATATAGACATGAGAATGCTTTGCTTCATTCCTCTCCACAATTCATCACATCATTCCATCATCTAAGCGTTGGTGTTTACTCATTGTTACTGTTACAGCTTGAATTCAATTGACTGCAACACAAAAAGCTAGATAGTGTTTTTTGCGTTGCTAAGAGCTTTTTGTGTTAAAAGTGCTAGCAAACGAACAATGTGTTTTGTAATAAAAGCATATGAAGCCTGTTCCTCTATTGGCTCCGCAAACACATACCTGTACGATTACGCATCGACGTACATGATTTGCATTCTTGTCTCAAAGTAGTGTTTTTACATATCGTTCAGTTCTTTTCGAGAATTTCGAAAAAATATGCAAATTCTCTTCATTTTGAGCACTAGTGTATATTATGATAAACTTGATGATTTTAATAAAGGATTCAACATGAACATACTGTAGAAAAGTTTGTTTAATTACTGACAAATGAAAATGCATGCGTTTGTTGTAATTTAAAAAAAAATTAAGCATTAACATTTTATCATTTATTTTATCTTTATTTAAATAAAACATTTTATTTATTAATGAATAAAGCAACATATTTTTCTTAAAACTTTTATTAATGTTTTGAAGCTTTTCAGGCATTATTATTTAAATAAATTTTAGGTAAAACTAAGGACAACTAGTTCAGCACTTTCTTAACAATATTATATTAATAAGAATTATCAAGAATATTATAAGTGATGAATGTATTTCAGTATACATCTTGAAATATGTTTAGAAAAAATTTTAAATTAACACAAGTTTATTTTAAACTTTACTTTTTATGTTACATATTAATTGTAAATGTCATGATAAAAAATTTTCATTGGTTTGCTTAAAAGGATTAGTTTGTGTGGGTCTCCAGCTCCGAATTGTTGGTACTTTCAGTTTTTAGAAATATATTTATATTAGTAAAATTACTCTTATCATTAGATTACAATTTTATTATGAGTATCCTAGCATTTATATAAATTATTTTTATTCAATTAATAATTACTGTCTTATTAATATTTTATATTTTTTAAGGTTTTAATATTAAAAGAATCCCCATTTTCATTGATTTGCATATTTATTCTTAAAATTCATAAGTATAGTACTAGACTTAAGATGTTTTACAATACACTTCGACACACTTTGATGGTGTTTTTCAAATGCAAATTAATATACCTTCAGGAGTTCTTGTCATTTATATGTTTTGAAACCTATGCTATTTTTTATGAGTTTTAGGACGCAAAAAGTTTCATTTTTTGGTTACTGTTATACAGAGTCTGAATATAAAATTACAACGTTGAAGAGAGAAATATTTGCAATACTTATTTTTAATTAAGTATTTATGATATTAAATATAAATAATCAAATTAATATATATTGCAATTATATTAACAATATGTTACAGGAAAAAAAATAACATAACATTTATTCATTACATTTGTAAATAGAAAGTATTATACGAAAGTAATAAAATTCTTCCGAAAAGAAATTATGGGGATAAATAAAACCTTGAAAATGTAATCTTGAATTCCCTTATTTTTATTTTTTTGAAGCGAGAAGGAAAGACAGTATCATCATCCAAGACAAACAGAACGTAATCCAAAGAGACTTCCAAGAGGAAAAGTGAAGAAAAAATACACACGGAAGATTGATGAAAAGAAATTGATGATGGCCAAAGCAGTCTATATCACGGATAAAAAGTAAATGCAGCTTGCAAAATTTCTTTCATATCATTGATCTGGCTGTGAATTGCTATTAATTACTTCAGCATTATAGTATCTGAGAAAAAAGGGTCTGATGATATAACTGTATGTGTATAGAATAAATAAGAAGAAGTCAAACTATAAAAAGAACAACAATTTTTGTGCTCCTTTTTACTGTCTTTCGTAACTAAAGAAAACAGATAAAAGAAAATATTTTGTTTGAACAAGATTATATAATTGTTTTTTGTTTTACTTCTCGTAAAAAGCACTTTTTATTGAAGAATAATTTTAAATAAATATAACTATGGCTTTGTCAGTATGTGTTAGAGATTTATAAAAAATTTTAACATGAAGTATAAAAACAAAATATTGAATTTTTGTTTTATAATTATGGTTAAGTTAAAATTATAGCATAAAAATAGATCGCAGAAGACATTATATTTTTCTTAAAAAAATTAAATACCTCCTAAATTATTACATCTGATAACTTACTACCTAAGGGTAAAACAACAATTACACATACGTTTTAGGTTTGGTTATATATCCAAATATGCGTAGTTGTATAATTATATTTTTTTAAAATATATTTTACTTGTTTTAATACTTAATCTTTGCTGATTTTGAATCAATATTAATTTTGTCAAACATTTTGTTTGAAAGATGATTAGAAAATATATTAAAAGGATATGGATAAAAAGAAGAAGAATTCTCATTAATGTTTTAATTTACTGCTGTATTTACACAAAATGTATTTATATTCACAAACAAAATTTATTTATATTCAATGATAATTTTTGCAGAAAACTAATATGAAAAATAATTATGTTCAAAATTAAATTTATATTATTAGTTTTTTTTTTAAAATGCTCCTGTTAAGTGAATTTTATTTTTTGTTCTTTTACTATTTGTTAATTTTTTATACACTCATTTTGTTTACATTTTTTGCGAGTTAAATTTATCCTATTTAATTCAGTCATCATGAATATTCTGTAGCTTAAATGCAGTATTAATGCCATATCTAATGGAGAAGGTAGGAAAAACTTACTAGAAATAATACATACGAAGAATTGTTTTTCATGTGGATTAAATTTAATTTTTAAAATGAGTATTGCTCATTGGTGTTTTGTGTTACAACTTAAAAAAGTGCATTATTATTTGTAAAAAGTTAAAAAAATATTACAGAAATGTACATAATTTGAAAATTTTGTCATAATTAAAAAATATAAATAAAGTAGATTACTTAAAATCAAAATTAAATTAATTAAAGAAAAGTAATCAGTGTGGAAAAAGTGTAAAAAAATTTACAATAATGTATAAAATTAAATCTATAACTAATTCTAATTACATATCTTATATTTTATGTATTCTCTAACAGAAAGTAAATTGATAGTTCAATAAAAACTCCCTATTTTTTGTTTTTTAAATTGTTTAATTTGATAAACAAATTTAAATGTAAAAAAGTATAAGCAAATTATTGAATTTTTTTTTTGTTTTTTAATGATAAAAACTTTTTATTCTGCTTATAAAAGAATATAAATTTACTGCCACAGTGAAAAGTATTATTCGTGTCTGCATAATAAACTAGTCTTTGTCTAAATCTTAAATAAAAATAATACATGGGTATTATTTTTGTTTAAAATAGGTATGTTTTTTTGTACACTTAAAAAAACCTTCATTGTATATAATCCTGTAATAACAAGAAAACATGACCTAATTGTTTAAAATTATATGTAAAAATAAAATATTCAAATTAAAATTTTATAATTCAATAAAACAATCTTAATTTTTCAATCATGAAACTTTGAAAATACAAGTAAAAAGTTTCCAGCATCGTGTATCTAAAATTTTATTTTAAATATAAATATATGCTTAGTGATTACATTGAAAATCCTAAAATACTTTATTCGTAAAATTGTATACTAAGAGAAAATTTGTAGAAGCATTACAAATACCAGAATTACAAATATAACATTATTTTTCTTCTGCATCAAATTCTTTAAGTGCTACAAACGATATGAAAAGAAGTTTTTGATACTGGTATTATTTATTGCTAAATCTCAATAAAAAAAACTGAAGGGCTTAAAACTTACCTTAATATCAGAAAAAATATTAGAGATTGATACTGATTATATGTACAAGATTCCTTCTATAAAGAAAAGAAAAGATATTTATTTCTGCAAATTCTTATTCAATACGATGTAAAGAAATATTCAAAAGTATAGGTAAACTGACATTATAAACTTAAAAAACTGATATTGGAAAAAGATATATTAAAGAAACCTATATAAAGGTATGCATCAAAGAATTCACCATTAAGTTGGATATTCCAATATTACAATGAAAGTAAGTATGTACCAAAAGTTGTTTTGGAAAGTAAGCATTTAAGAAAAATATATTTTTTTAAAACATTTTAAAAATGAAAACTATATACTTCTTTTTATTTAATAAAAGGATCGAAAATCGTAATGTAGGTTTTTAACTGTATACAGCTGACTAAATTATTAGTCTGTATGCTAAATCTGATGCAAAAGTGGCTAATTCAAAGTCATATGATCACCTGAATCAGATTTATGCTTATTAATTTCTTAAATTATGCAATATCCTTATTAATATCTATCTGTATTTATGAATGTATGTATATAATTTTATACTAATTTTTGTATATAATTTCTATTTATAATATTTGAGATGTTTCTTAAAAGGCATTTTATTTAAAACAAATTATGAGTAAATTTCAATATACACAATTGAAATCTACTTCTATATATTATATAATTTGGTATTATTCCATTTTCATTAATTTAAAAAATTTGGATTATAAGGAATTTTAATATTTTATTATCCAATTTTTGGAAATTAATGCTTTTAGAATAATATTAAAGCAAATTTAAATTTGAACTCTTGAATAATTATAACAAAAAAATTAATATTTTTAAAATATTTAGGTATTATACACATATTAAAATCAGGTAAAATATATGTACAAAAAATATACATGAAAAATTTAGGAAAATGCTTCAGGTGTTAAAAATTAAACAAACAATTGAAGAAACAACCTCTTAGATATTTAATCTTTTGATATATGATTTCCGGTTAGATTAGTGAAATTAGATAATTTAGATTAATCTTTCTCATTTCAATATATTTTTACTGTCATTTTGTTAGAAATATTTTATACACTTGAGAAAAATATTTATTGAAGCATATTTCACAATTCAAAGGAATCTAAAATATCTAAAATATTGATCTATGTGCTTTATTACAATTTTAAAATTAATTTAATTAATAATTTCTTTTTAATTGACTTACTCACTTATAACACAAAATAGTCTCCTATGGAAATGTCTTCCTGCTGCAGTTTGAATTCAAATTTTTTAATGTTTATATCTCAGAGAAATATTTCAAATGTATTAATACAGATACATTCGTCGTATAGAAAAAAAATGAATAAAATCTAAGAGAATTCTTAAGCAATTTGAGTAGATAATACAAATTAAATTAAAAAATATTTAAGTGCGGCCACGGTGGCTTAGTTGGTTAGGACGTCGTTCCCGTTTCCAAAATGTGGTGAGTTCGAATCCCAGCTTAGCCGAAGATCCGTCGTGTTCACTGATGACGACTGATGACATAAAATGTGTCGGGTCGCAACGTCCTCGATTTTTCAAGTGTTCCATTACAAATTAATACATCTGGAGGGTGATGCCAGGCTACCAACTTCACTGGTTTCAATCTCTAAATTAGAAGATTCAGATGGTGCTATGAGCCAAAAGTCATACTTCCACCTTCATATGAGAGAGCTCTATTCAAAAAGAAAGACGCTCTCTCTCCGACTTCATTAGCCTAGTTTCTGACGGTCGGGCTTGGCGTTGTACCGAATGTCATCAGAAACAACAACGAAACAATATTTAAGTTTATAATGTTTGTGATATATAAGTAAATGTAGAATAATCTATATGCAATTAATTATAATAAACTCTGGTCCTGGAACTCGAAATCATGAATAAGCAGTTGTAAAAATATATATTTCAAAATAAGAAAAAGTAATAAGTACTTTTATTATTTTTAAATGTAAATTATGATGCATAAATTACGAAATATATTTATACAATCTTGATAATTATATTGAAATTATTATCAAAATATAATAAAAAATTTGTTTATTTTTAAAATGTAAGAGTCTTTAATTACTAAAAATTTTAATGTTTATTATTAGAGTTTATAGTTTCTTCTCTTACTGCTATGAGTGAAACTGAAATTGCTTAAAATTACATTATTTTCAATAAGAAAGTAAAAAGTCTTGCTAACATAAATGTGTATTTATGTTAGCAAGACAAGACTAAGTAATAAAATATATTAATAAATTGAAATACCAAATATTTAAAAGATACATTTAAAGTATTCAATAAAAATATCAACTGCTTGAAAAATTTTGTGTCAGTCATAATAGGTATTTTATTTTAATTGTAAAGTTGGTTTGCAAAAACATAATTCTTATCGCGAATTCTGATTTTACTTTTCATCGTAGAAGTTGCGTTTCATGACTTCTTAGTCATAGTATTATTTCCATAACTAACTATTTGTAAACCAACAATTGTATTGACCTATACAAGATGCATAATATGTATATTATTCTTTATCTTAATATTGAAAATTTTAATTTCCTTGAAATCTATTATTTAAAAATATAAAAGGCTTAAAAACTCTATTTTAAAAGTTATTTCTTTTTTAAAAATTTTGAAAAACTCTATTTTTAAAACTTTGGCATCCTTTAAAAGCCGAAATGCGTCTAATTTTCAAATATGAATAAAAATATAAATGACTATGAAAATAATAAATTTTTTATAAAACTGCCTACCATTTCTGGTCATATTTGAATTACAGTAAATGAAATACATCATATTATTTCCATTTCTAATTTGAAAAATACAAATTTCTGACATTTTGTTTTTTAAATTTCGATAATCAAGGTAACTATTCTTTTGAAAGGAAAGGAAAAGTTGAAGATATTAGGTCAGATTTTACTCCAATAATTTTCTGACAGGCAAAGAAAAGTTTCATTTGAAAAATGAACATCAAATCAAAAACATTGCTTGAACTACCATTGATCGAATGTTTTAAGAAAATTAGAAAATTTTAAAAAATTTAGTTGATAAGACATCCGAATGGAAAAAAGTTTATCACTGTACAACCGTTGAAAAATATCCACTCTGATGTCTAAAGTTTGATTGAAGGTTGAGTTCCATCATAATAACATAAATTTGAAAATGTTAGTTACAAAAATTCTAAGGATTCTTAAAATGCTTAAAATTAATGATTTCCTTTCAATTTTTTTAAAATATTTTATATTAAAATGTAAATAATATATTTGTCTGATTTAAAATCATACTGCTGTTATTTTCATGAACCTTCTTGAAAATGCATGATTTATTTAAACAAAAATGTTGTCATTTATGGCCAAAATTTCATTTACAGCTTTTATTAACTAGTTAAATGAAAATATAGAACTTAATATTTTTAATAAAAATGATTTGTAATAGATGTGTTTCTGAAATTATTTGAATTAATTTTTATAATCCTGTAGTATTGTTTTTTATTTAAACTTATAATAAGTATATCGTATGATAAAATAACTAACAAAACAAAATATTTAAATAAATTAAATTGTAAAATTGAAAGAAACTTTTTATTTTTAGAAGCACAATATGTAATTATGTAAAAAAGTTTCACCTGAAATGCTCAGAATGCTTTCATATTTTAAAATTTCTACTTGAAATAAAAAGTTGCATAAAGAAATGGAATTGTCATCATCAAACAAGTACCCAAATTTGAAATTTTGCAAATTCCCCTGTATTATTTTCATAATACATATAATAGTAAGTTTGGATAAATGTACTTCTTAAAAGCATTTGTAAAAGATGAAATTTTTTTTAATCATGTTTTCTGTGTAATTCATTATAAACTGCAATATATTTTTTTTGTGTTGTCTTTCCTATTTAGTCACTAAATTCAGTAAAGTTCATCTGCAATTATTGTCACATAACTTGTTTTATTTTAAATAAAAACATTAAGTAACTTTCTAATAAAGTACATTACTGTAGTACAATTATTGCTATTTTTTCATAATTTTTTAAATATAAATCATTCGAGTATTTTGAATTGCTTTCAAAAATCTGATTTTCCATATTAAAATATACTATTTTCCATTTTCCTTTGTTTTGAATTTTGTTTATTATTTTAAAGTTATTAAACATCTATGCATTATATATTTAAACAAAAAATACAGTGGATTTCTTTATTTTTTATTCAGAATATTAATTAGACAGGACAGTTATTTTCTTAGACAAAATATGCACATTAATTTTTTACGAAGTGTACATTATTGTACTAATAATTTTAATATCTTATTCAATAACTTTTTTATTTATATTTTCTTGGATTTCTTTGTTAGATGGTTAGTATTCATTATAAACTTATTATAATGTGGCTGGAAATATCATTTTAAAAAAATATCATGCAATTTTACATAGTAAAATCAAATGGATTAAATTTGAAATGTGTTCACAAATGTGGATTGTTTTTCCTCTTTCTTTCTCACTTTAAACATATGGATTAATTTTTTAATATGTTCATAGATGGGGATTGAATTCTCTTTAAACATAAATACTTAATATATACGTATTTTTAGTACGCTTAGCGTTATACAGATATTTTTGTTTCCTTTGAAGCGTGTTGTGAACGAATAAAAATTTTATTCCCTTTCAGTCATCGTAAAAAGCGTATTTCTTTCTTTATCCTTAGAAAGGAAACTTCCAAAATAGATTTACATCAGTTGCAATAAGGCCATGGGAATACATTACTGGTATATTTTAGGTTGAAAATGCTAAACATTTTTTGTTTACATTATTCAAATTTTCATTAAAAAATTTATTTAATAAATTAAATATCTTAAATTTTCTTACATTTAAAATGTAAAAATTATATTAAAAAATTACAAAAATGAAATAAATAATTATTAAATCATTCATAATGGAAAAACAACTTGCTATTTAAAGCCATATATTCTAGCACTAACTATTGTAGTATTCATTAAAATTATACATAAAATCATTTTAAAATTATCTAAAATTAACAGATGTATTAGTTAAAATAGTTTTTAAAAGCTTGAAGTTTTGCATATATTTCGAGGACTTCTTACTTTCTTTCCATAAACATTTTACAAATTTTATAATTATTTGAATTTTTTTTTTTTTGCGCATCTTTTTAAATTTTTGATATGTATGCATCTATGTTCATATATGCAACGGTAAAAATGGTTAATCTAGTGATTATTTTTTATAAGCAATCAATGTTTATAATTTCACAAAACTAGATAAAATAGTAAATTAATGATTGTTAATTATATTTGTCTGTTAGTTTATAAAGTCCATAACTTTTAATGAAAAATTTAATA
This sequence comes from Latrodectus geometricus, assembly GCA_026290005.1. Classification (NCBI taxonomy): domain Eukaryota; kingdom Metazoa; phylum Arthropoda; class Arachnida; order Araneae; family Theridiidae; genus Latrodectus; species Latrodectus geometricus. The sequence goes on along the minus strand of JAPDSC010097997.1, from coordinate 5,837 downwards.
AATTTAGATTATTTTTTACGCAACTATGTCTTAGAACTAAAAAATTAATAAAATTAAGTAACATTAAAAATTTTATTCTTAATAATTGGAAGAATATGATGACATCGAATGAAATTTTTAATAATACTTCAATTTAAAAATTCAAATGAAAGTGGAATTTTTATGTTTTACTGTCAGTTGATATCTCATAATAGATACACTAAATAATAGCAAAAATAAATACATGTAGGAAAATGTATTGAAAAGTTTACAAAATTATAAAAATTATTGAAAATAAAATAATAGCTTTATATTTCAATTAAGACCTAATTTATTATCTATGCAAAAATTAATTTGAATTAAAAAATAACTATTATTTATCGATAATTGTTATGTCTTGCCAAATACCTGCAAGCAGTTTAAATTACTAGAACTTATAAAAACAGTTCCATATTAAAAACAAATACGCAAACTTCTTGCAAACGCATCGTTTATATTCCCGACTTCTAAGAAAAGATGATTTTCTTACATTCTTGTTCGAAATTATATTGCTTAATTTAGAGCATCTTGAAGCAAAATAAGTTTTCATTTGCAAATCATGAATTGGCTTTGCGTTCATGATTGCGCAAAATCTGAACTAGTATACCACTGCAGAAGCTTTCCTTGTTTTGTTCCAGAAAAATAAAATCCCCTGTTTTTAATTTCTAATATAACCATTAAAAATTTTGGTTAATCCAATTATGCTCAGTTTACAAATAAAGCTCGTTGTTTTACTGTGACAATACTTAAACTTTTAATTTGAACCTACGGGATTTGCTTGTAATCCTAAACTAACTTTGTCTTATGTTTTCTTATTTGTTTTTGCCTAACTAAAATATATTCAGTCTAGTTACAATGGGTCATTTCTTCATTCTTTTTGGGAATCAAAAAATTAACTTCAAGTAAGCAGTCATTTAACAATCGATTATCATTTTTTACATTAGAAATATCTTCTAATTTGCTTTGGTTTGATACGAAGTGCAATTAACTTTTTCTATCAAACATGAAGTATCCCTTTGGCTCTGAGATAATTGATAGACTTTGTCAAAGAAAATGTTTACAGACTTACTTTTAAAAGTTTTCCAAACATCACTTTGTAAGAAATATACTTGATGTCTTCATGAAATGTCTTTTTTTCATAAATTTAACAAAACATAAATCTTCTAACATATTAATTTTATTGCTTTCCATAAAAAAACTTAACATGTATCATGTATTTAGCTTCCAAGTTTGCAAGCTAGCCTGAGCTTTGAATCTGTCTGGCAGATTTTCCAAGCACAATTTTCAAATCCAGGCACATTGAAAACTTGATTTCTGAATTCACAACTATTGTCATTTTGAAGATATACTAAATTGTCCATTAAATGAGAAGCAACTTTTTCTGTGCATCAACTTTCTATAATTATATGAATTTCTCAAGTGGTTAAGATAAATAAATATAAATATGAAATTAGTATCTGAATTTAAATGCATGTCATTTAAACAGTTCTAACTTTTTAAGTTCATTTCTTTGAAGACTATAAGCCTAACAATAAGTCCTTACTTATATAACTTTGACAACTTTTACATTAAAGTAAATTAGAATTATTTGGGTAGGAATACATTTTTATTATTTAATTGTTCTTAACATTCTCTTCACCATGGTCAATTATTAAATATTCTGGATGAGTTTTGAAAGAAGGATTTTTTTCCAAATTACTCAGAAAATCACACATTAGAGGTATCTTTACATAAGGGAACGATAAGTATTTCAACTTATTTTACTTTCATTACATCATATTTTTTTAATCTTTGATAATATTTCGAAATTTATTAGAAAACTGATTTCTCAGTGTTCATGAAATTTAATAAATTGGAATTAAAATGTTCATGGATATTATCCATCATTCAATATTGTATTTAAAAAATCAAGAGCGTCGCAAACAACAAAGTCTATCGAGTATGAATTTAGAAATACTACAACAATCATTGGCATCTGACTGTTACAGAGACCACCAACAATTCAAAAACCCGTATTCTCGACAATGTTATAATAGAAGCAAGGTAGCCAAACAAAAACATTAAATTTTGAAAAAGTCATGAACTTTTATTATAGTTCTCATTACGAGTTGAAGATTTTATTAACTAACTGGCAAATTGGATAAATATTCAAAGATTTATCACTTCTACCAACTTTTTTTGTGGTGTTATGAAAAGTCACAGGTAATTATGCTTTATAACCACACTATTACTTTTATTCCGTAACACATATATTTTATAAATCTTTTTGCTCCTTTTACTAATTAATTATTTAATTGGACCTGATAGGAAATTTCAATCAATTTATTTGGCATAGCAGATTTTAAAAAAATTGTCATCCGTCAAAACTTTCCATAAACATTCAACGTCAAGCTGTTTTAAATCGTCTTCACATATTATGAAAATTTATAATTTTTCAAAAGATGTAGCTAAGAACACCTTAAATTGAATCTAGAATTCTTTTAAACACTCAAATAGTGACCATCCACTTTTAAAGTAAGACTATTTTAAAAGTAATGATTAAAAAATACCACAAGTCAAGCAATGAAGAAAAAACCCTTGTTAAAAAGTTTTAAAAAAGTATACGTTGAACAATGGTAGATAAGTGTATGCATTGTTGAAATTCAGCATATTGTTTGAAAAGTGCATATTTGGAAGCATTTAAATTCTGTTTTATCAGGTCTTAATGAAGAAACCTCTTAATTCACACAATTCCTTAGAAATGCAATAACTGATTCTCAGATGTTTTAATAATATATAAAGAATATATTTTAATAGGGAATCACAGTTGTTTTTTTAATAATTTTAAGTGGCATAATTATAAGCAGAATATGTGTGAATCCAGTAATATTATCATAAACATCAAAATATATCAATTCGTTTTAAAATCAGAAAAAGCTGAGAAAGTTTCCTTCGAAATGAATGCAAACAATTGGTTTTTCGTGATTGTTAGAACATTATTTAAAATATTAAAACATAAATTACGTAGTCTCTTTTTCATTTTTCCTGTAGGAATCAGCCTATGCATTTATAAAGATATGTATTTCATATAAGATTATTTTTACATATATATTATTTTTTTGATCAGTTTCAAATATATATTTTTATACAATATCTGAAGTATAATGGTAGTCTTAAGTACAATGGTAGTATTAAATTATAGTTTAAAGGTAATTATTGAAGTTATAATTATGTACCCCATATTTATAAATTACTAGTTAAAATATTCTATATGTATTCACCAAAAATATACATACAGTGAAATTTGAAAATGGTGAAATAAATAGTTAAATTACAATTTATGCATCTTCATAAATTAAATTGCATAATTCATAAATTAAATTATATTTATGTAAAACGTTTTCATAAATATAATTTAATTTATGAATTTTGGCACTGCATAAACATCATATTTATCTAACGGAAAATTGATATTTATGTGTATTGCAAAAATATTATATTCCCAATTATTGCAGAAATTTGAAATGTGCTTAAACGTAAAAATTCTATATGTTTTTTATTCAAATTATATGGATATAAATCAAAATAACGAAATATTTCAAAATGGAACATAATCTTTCAAATTTAATATTCATGAGTTGAATAGTATTTAATATTCATTATTCTTTTCAATATTTAGTTTCACATTTGTGTTATTCAGTGCGTTTGAGTCGGAAATTAGATCGATACTTATAATTACACAAAGAGGATAAATTGCTACAATTTCAATCTTGACAGAAAAATACGAACTTTCTTGTTTTCTGCCAAGATTATATATGTGCAAGCTTTGCATACGAATTCGATCTGTATAATCATCTTTGCCATGGCTGATTTTTTATTCATCGAATCTTGAGTTAAATGTTCAATTAAAATATTGCAGGGCAAATAAATTACTTAGTTTTTAATCATGACATATAATTGTGCGCATTTTATATTCATCGGTTGAATATATGCAAAATAAATTTATTATAACAAAGTCTTTCTATTTAAATTTAAAGTAAATTTAATTCACTTGGTAAATTATATATTTTTAGTTATTATTGAAATCATATTTAGAAACCTTATATAAATGATAATTTAAGAGCTTATGAGAATTATTTTGTATCTTAATTAAAGTTTCACGGAAATTAAAATAATAAAAAATATTATTTGTAGAGTTAGTGATTTAGTTATACAATAGTTGTGTGGAGAAAAACCAACTATGTTTATTGCAACATTATTTAAAATTTTTAACAATAGTTACTATACTTCTTTTTAATAACGAACTATTTAATTTTACAATGATTATAAGAAAAAGAAGTATTATTATATATTTAATCATACTTTGAACCACAATTTATTTGAAACATCTTTCACTAAGAGCAAATTTAATGATCATATTTGTTAAGAAACTATTATTGTGACATAATGAAGAAAATTAAAAAAAAATATTAAATGTTTTCTAAAGTTATTTTACTCGTAATTTTTATCGGGAATAAAAAAATAAAAGAATGTGTGATAAATAATCAGTAAAATGACCAATTGGTTTTTAAAGCACATGTTTAAAAATTATCAAAAATGTTTAATTATTTAAAAAAAATCGTATACAAATAAATTTCTTGCTTTTAAAAGCAGTTAATTTAACATTTTAGTTTAAAATCATAATTAATTTATTTTGATATATTAAAGTATCTGTTAACATTTGCATCATCATTTTACGATGTGTTTTATAGAAAGATTGTATTTTCTAACTAGAGTGCTTAGACATTAAGATTATATTTTATTACAAAATGATGAAGTTAAAGTGTTGAGTTTTAATAATAATATATTGATAGAGTTCTAAAAATATATATTATATTAGTAATATCTTAAATTTTTATTTTAAAGATGTTACAATTTAAGTTTCCAATTTAAATAATAAAAATATCTTCGGTATTGACATCTTCAGTCATATGTTTTGTGAGGAATCATTGGAAAATTAATTTATATCTTTACCAAATTTTGTCAATCATATAAGTTAAATTATATGCTTGACATATTTGCTATTCGAACAGGCATTACATTTTTAAGCTTGACAATTATTTACTTTTATTTTAGATTTTAATTTAGGAATAGTTAAATTCTTTAAATGCTCCAAAACAAAAATCTTGAATTTATTTGTTGTTCAATTCACCACTTCAAAATTGCAACTAATCATTTTCAAAATTTTTAAATTCTGAAAATTATTTGTAATTAGAACTAAGGTTAATTCATGTATAATTTTTGCTTCAAACGTTTAACTGTAATATTAATAACTGTTACAATAAATGTTTTCCTTATATATTTTTATCAAATTAGTACTAGTGCCATTTTATTCAATATTTTATTGCATGCATGTTATTGAACTCCACAAAATGTTACAATGAAATTACATATTAAAAGTTGTAAAACTTTTAATTAATTTAAAGCATATTTTCATCCTGACAGAAAAGTAATTTAACGTTAATAAATTATTTTTAATGCAAAATGAAATCTGAAGAATTCGATAGCAAAAAATGCAACTAGACAAATTTCACTCTAATGTATTTTTTATTTAATTAATATATTTGATTTGTTGCTTTTTTCATTGAACCTTTTTTATTTAAGGGTTTTTGATTTATTAATTCAAATCTTTAGATTAATTAAGTTTAATATACCATTTTAATTTCATCCTTTTTACACTTTTACACCTTCAGCCTTAAATATATTATATTAATAATTTATAACAATAATGTTTTAATAATTTATATAATTGTGGAAAATTTATAATGGATTTGTTAAATTTTAATAAATGTTTTTTTTTT
>JAPDSC010097995.1:28048-100958 GCA_026290005.1 Latrodectus geometricus | reverse complement strand
ATTCACGTACATAAAAGCATTAGGTTGCAAATTTTAAAAAATAAAAATTATTAATATACGTTAAGAATAGTCAAATATTATCAAGTTTTTGATTAAAATAATTGCTAAGTGTTTTTAAGAATACTTTATATTCTTAAAGATAACAACTCAATTGTGACAATATATTTTCTCACATTGTCTTATATATTTGTCATAACCTAAAACAAATTCATCGATATTTTCTCTTCTTCTTTGAAAAGTATTGATTAAATCGCAACTAATATATTCAAGATAATAACGAAATACTTATTTTAGATCTTAATATATAATTAATTCTTTAGACTTGATTGATAAATAAAGAGTTTCACAGTCTTTCAGAACGATTATTTTATCAAATATTTACGACTATTCTTCCAAAAAAGGCAAAATCATTCGCTTGAACTGTGTTCTTTGTTACTTATGCAACTTCCATTTTATCGCTATGTAAAATCAGTACATAAAGATCGAATTTATCAAGCTTCTCAGAAATATTTCTTTAGTCTGCTTCGCTGAAGACAGGGAAAAAACATTTCTGAATCACTTTTATACAACAATCGGAATGAAAAAATGGCAAGATTAATACCCCCGGCGACTGACAAGTCAGAGGCTTTAGTAAATCTCTTTCTTCAATCCAGCTGGTTTCTATAGCAACGATTGGATTCAAGTCCGCTAACTCCGATTAACGGTATTTATTCCTTTTCGCCGAATCGCACACCCTCCCCCATACTTCTGAAGAACAAACGATAGCACTTCTTAGGAAGAAATTTTTTCTTTTTTCTTCTTTTGTTATTAGAGATGAAATTTGTCCAGTAGATGGCAAATTCTTCATATTAGATGATCAAAGGAAAATATCTTGTGAAAGTTTATAGAGAAAATGGATACATTTGCGATTTTGTGTGAAAAAGGGTATAAATATTTCACCCACATAAAATTATGATCAAAGTTGGAATATAAATATAAATGTTACCATGAAAATCTATTGTGATTTGAACACAAAATTATAATTTTTTCATTCAAATTGGTTTGTTATTTTTATTTGAATGAATTTACTTTAATTTGTTAATTATCTTTAATTGCTGACTAATAAAACTTTCTTCCTTTACATAAAATTTTATTGAAATCACTAAGAAAACAAAATATTAATTATAAATATATGAATCAATATTTTTCATGTTAATTACTTTACTTTCTGTTTATTAATACACTACATATACTTTACACATACACTGTAATTTATTACATTTCATATTCAGCACAATAATTATTGTGAATAAAAAAAATCCATTATTTTCTTCTAACTTAATGGTTAAATCATAATGTATTTCGAATAATACTTGTCTATTTTTTGTACACACAAAAATGTAATTTCATGTCATAAATTACTCTTTTGTCACATGTTAGATATTACACTAATACTTTTTAAATTAAGCAACATTTTGCATTGTCATCTACTTCATTTCAAACTTAGTTAATTTTTAAAATTTATAACGTTACAATAATCTTCAAAGTTCATTTTTAATGATTTTTGCTTAAGCATTCCTCATTTAAGGTAAAAATTGTAATTACAATTTTCAAACCTTATGCCTTTCTAATATTTATTTATTTTAAACTAATAGTAAATAGTATTATAATTACAGATTATCGCGTGGTTATAATGCGTTTACGTGATTTTTTTTTAAATATAATAACCCAATGTTAAATAAAGTATGGTTACATATTTAAAGTAATAACCCTTTTGTGAATATAACTTAAATTTGATTTTAACAATATAGATCTTCGTGATTATTTTGTATTAGAAAATAAAGAATTTATAAATATATATGTGTGGATAGCTCGAATGAAATTGATATCGTAATTTATAAGAAATACATTTTTAATAAGATTATTTTAATTGTACTAGTTTCAAATTAAATACTAATATGACATGACAAGTGGAATCAAATTTTCTAAGCACTAGGAATATTGAAAGAACTGCTTATCAAAAGATTTAGATTTGATTTTTCACAGTTATTTAATCATATTTGCTTAATCAAATAAATCGTAAAGAATAAAATTTATTTTAGAAGAAAAATATGAATTTTTTCAAACATAATTGATAGTACCAAATAAAAATATTTTTTATAATTATACAAACTTAAAAGAAATTAGCACTCAAGACGTTAAGAAAAATAAGCAAAGTAAAATTAATTTTTCTCGGTTTCAGTTTGAAAATGCAAATATTTGCCTAAAAATATTGTAAATGATAAACAAATTGAAAGTTTCTTTAGGGTATAAGCCTTTTAGCAAGTATATGTACATGATATGCTTTTTATGTTTGCAATGTATCGAAAATACTTCTAATGAATTCATGTTAATTACTTTACTTTCTGTTTATTAATACACTACATATATTGTGAGAAAACATAAAAAAATAATAATTTGACATGAATATTTTAACAATAACTGCAGATTTGTCAACCTAATTACAATATTACTTGATAAAAGTAAAGATACTGGAAAACAAATTTCTAAGAAACATCTTACAACTTAACATCTTACCCTTCAATAGTTTAAATTGTTGCTTGATTATTATATTCTTGTTAGAACTCTTGTGCTTATCTAATTCTGTAATATAATTTTACATACTCTTGTTGTGAACTATCTCTTTAAAATATATTGATGCTAAAATAATTAAAATAATAATATTTGTATGATTTTTATTTTAAGACTTTATTATAGTTTTTAGTGAATCGTGATATTTTAGTCAAGAATAATATATAAGTTAACTGTTAACTTGGATTAAATCAATCTTCATTTAACTAAATGGTACAATTCCAAATTATGTTTCTTACTTTAATATTTTTTTTCGATTTATTTAAAATTTGTTATCAAATACGATATTTTAAAAATATTAATTTTATTTTCAAAATGTTAAGCAAACGTAGATACTATTGCAATAGTTTAAAAATTAACAGATTTAGTTAAAAAGTAATCATTATTTAAACTATTACTTTTTTATCAAGTTAATATAATATGAATTATATCATTTATCTACTCAACATAATAATTGAATAAAAATATTCACTTCATTTTTTCCTAAATAATAAAAAAAATATAATTTTGTACAGTATCAAAAGGAAAATCTGTAGGAATATTTCAATCTATAATACCATAATCTAAACAGCTATATATTTATTTTTACAAAAATGCGTTTTTTTAATTAAGTTAAAAAGTATCTTTGTAATTTTTTTTTAATTTTAAATCAGGATGCTATTTTAAGCAGCGTAATTTTATTAATTTCGAGATTTTTTTTATACAAATTATGTTAGAATGTGTATTTTTCTCATTAATAGCTTTGTTGAAATTACAAATATTGTTTCTTCATATTTCCAAATACCATCTTTCTTTGCAAAGCAAAAAAAAAAAAACAAAAAATACCAAATATTTGAATTATTTCCTTTATAAAAAAAATTATATGAATATTTCTTTCTTTTTATAAAATGTACAATTATTTTTTTTAACATTTTGTCTTAAATAAAAATTATGGAATAATAGTAATAGGATTTAATCAAACTTCCTTAGCACTTTTTAACTGAAACCAATTTCAAAATTGATATAAGTTTCATAAAATGATTTGCCTTTAAATTTTCAAATGAATGTAAATAAATATATGAAATCTTTTGTCCATTAGGTGGAACTAATATTTCATCCCATTTAAATTCTCTCATCAAACTATTTTGTACAAATAGTTATGTGTATGATAAATATATTTTAAGATATAGTTATATTAAAAATGAGTGGTTCGGGCTAACATTTTCTTAAAAATTGTCTCACCAACACTGCCATCAATATGAAATGTATGTAAAATTATGTCTAGGAAAGAGAGGTACAAAACGTATACACCTATAATCACGTGTCTCAGACTTATGGGAGGGAGGGAAGTATACTGTTCAGCATATTCCGATACTTGAAAACTGCTTTCTCAAGCCAAAAGGTACTTATTCATCTTTTGAATTCAGTCCTCCAAAAAGAACAACATCAAGCACTGTGAATTCTACTCCCTTAAGAATCCCCGTGCTTATATATTCAGCAAAAAACGGGAGAAATTTTTCCAGAAATCTCCTATATTTTCCCCGGATAAAGGCTCCTTCGCTGCAGCCAAATTCTCCTACGAAACAAAAACGCGTTAAAAATGTTCTCGACAATTTCTCTGTGGCTTTTTTTTTTCTTATTCTAGAGTCTTCCAGGTATATACACCATCTAGAATATCAAACGGGAAGGGGGAGAAAAAAAAAAGTTGTTGAATACATTTGCCGGGGCGTCGTAGGGGCCCGCCCGCCACCAATGATCCTCTTCCAGGCAGTAATCCGAAGTTTCGGGACATTTCGGGGGGAAGTTTTTGAATACAAAACCTATCCATCTCTCTCTCCTTTGTGTGTGTCCACGGTAGAGGAAAGAAATGCTGATTCAGGAGGTGTTGTAAATCAATCCCCAGCTCTTTTGAATATCCGCAGAGATGTAAAATAAGTGGTTACAGTTTGAAGCCGGACTTGATCAGAATTCCGGAAAAGAGAAAAGAACCCGTAGTCTTCGTCACTCCCCCTGCAGTGGATGCCAACGTTCAGATGAATTCCTTAGTGGTTGGTGGCTTTTCCTCGCCAACAAGGTATATATGCCAAGGAGGTACTTACTTTTCACCGGGAATATTCCTATCTCTATATTCTTGGCTTAACTTTTTCTGAAATCATTGATATGGAATTCGCGAAGTTATGGGATGTTGCTCGGCGAGTTTTTCCTTTTTCCTTGGGATTCCCTTTCCGCCACGATAGCGTGCCAAGGGAGGCGAACAGAAAGTTTCCCATTAGTTTTAGACCGAAGGAAGTATAAAAACTGTCAACTCAATCGCGTAAACCCGATTTTTCTGGAACAAAAATATCACGTTTTAGAGCCTAAAGTGTTTGATGGTATTTTGTTTTGATGTGCAGAAATTCTTAAGGTCGGTGAATAGCAATTGGTTTCCTCCGCCTTCTTTCCTTGCACAACTATTGGAGAAACTTTATACTTGTCAAATCCATTTGTAAATGTCAAAAAAACTATTGAAGATACTTTTCCTCATGTGTTATAATATCATAAAAAAACATGGAAGAAATCTTTAGATAAATTCCTGTAAAACAACACTCGGAGATGGTGCCTTTTATTCTTTTGATTTGAATTACAAATATTTTTTGTAAGTACAATACAGTTTAACAATAAAAGTATAGCTACAATATCCTATTTGAAAATATTGCCATAAAATGAAAATATTTGAATATACAGTGTATAAAAGTATTTCAAAAGTCTCAAACAGTTTATTCTTGTTAATTTTATCATCATATCATCACAATTAACACATAAGTTTTACGTTGAATTTTTACTTAAATTTAACGGTTTTAAGTGTCTTATAATTAAAAATTCCTTATCTAAGAGTGGTTTTACTTATTTTCCAATATTTTCAAATATATATATTTATATTTCATTTTCAACTAAAATACATGATTATATATTTTAACTGATATAAATGCATAAATAAAAATAATGTTTATCTGAAAGGAAATTTTTCAAGAGAAAATTTTCGGCAATGAATTATTGGCTATCAAATTCTTTCACTAACATCACAATGTGAAATAAGTATATTAAAACATTAAAATTTGTTATATTAGGAGTGTTAAATTGGAATATTTTTATGTGTTATATTGAAATATTTCCTGATTAAAAAAATATACCGTTTAATTTTCTTCAAACTATACATAACACTATGAATACAACAAATTTATTTTTAATTTACTTTTTGTATATTTTAAATAGACAAATATTATATTTTCATAGTCAATCGTATTTAAAGAAAATTTAATGGCGCAAAATAATATTTTTAACATTCATATAAGCAAATAATTCATTGCTTCATTCTTAGTTGATACAGAGTCGCTATAGTGAATTTCTGGAAATCGAACAAAAACATCCAAGGGAAAAAAATGTCCAGCGAGAAACTAATTTGCTTTAATATTTAAATAGTTTGGGAGTCGATGAAAAGATTAAAAAAAAAAATCTACTTTTTTTTCATCCTCCCGAAAGAGAGACTATTTGTTTCTTCCATCATTCGTTTTTACACTAATCGTGAAGTAATAAAACGTCAATTATTTAATCACAGTTTCATGAGTCATTAAAGTACAGGTTAATTATTTTTTTTTCTCGCCGCTACTTCTATCGCCAAGTGTGCCAGATCAATGAGCTGGCGATTAAAGTATACAATGTTGTCATACAGGGAGGCATCCTTTTTTTTTATTTAATTTTTTTTATGAAAAACCAATAATAAACTATCCTTGTTCATAAAAAAAAAGGATGGTTTTAGCTTTCATAAAAATAATGATCGTTTCCGTGGTTTTTATTCATGTTTTTTTTTTTCGATCTTTTTTTTTTTTCACGAGGCATTAAATTTAAGTAGGTGTCTTATTTGCTCGTTAGGTAGCAGAGGTTATAAAGAATAATCGAGGGACTACTTCAGGGGGATTGTTGAAAGTGAGATGATTGCTTTTTATTATTGAGGGTGTGAAAGGCATAAATATTTACTCAAGGTATCTTTACACGTTTAACGACTTTGCTTTGAATAACAGCAAGCAGCCAATGCCATACAACTCTTGCTAGGCATTCAATATGTATGCAGATAAACTCTCGAGCCTAAACCAATAATAATGATGGATATAAAATAGTTAACACATAATTTAAGTTGCTAATATTCTACTTTTACAGTTGCATAATTGGTAATATTCAATAATTAGAGACGATGCATTATTGATAAAAATATTTAAAATTATTTCACACATTTTATAAATTATTAATTTTATATTTTTATACGTGATATTTATATTAATATTTTTTAAATCATAGATTTTCTATTTGTTAGGTTATATTATATTGTTTCCTAATATTAGATAATTATTGTTTATTGGTTCGATGTTTCACAACTACTAATGGTAGAGATATTTAAAAGCTATTTCGGAAAACCCTAAAGATTATAAATTTTACCTTCCTTTAATTTTATGTAATGCTATATATGCATAAAAATATAAATTATGCTTAAATTGCTTATATGAAAATATAATCAATATAGATATTATACAGTATAATACAAAATATCGAATTATATAACCAATTTTCTATTTGTATAACTATATAATAATATTTAGTAACTATTGGTGACTGATATTATATAACTTAAAATGGCTGAGATATTTAAAAAGTTATTTTTCAGGATTCTACAAATTATGAATTTTTTCAAAATTTATTTATAATTTTACCTAATATTTATATAATTAATAATATTTTACAAGTAACCGACTTTCTTTTACTTATGTGATTACATAATAATATTTGATAATTACTACTTAATTAAGTTATTGGATAAAATTTATGTCAGAGGTACTTGAAAACTATTTTTCAAAATTCTACGAATAATAATTTTATCTCTCACTTAAAAAAAAACTATTTTGATATGAAGTATTTAAACGCTTTTATTCTTTTTGTGTTCAGAATTCTTGACTGAGATTTTATAAAAATATTTTACTTCACTCACAACGGCAGATTACCAATGTTAATAAATTAGAAACTATGCACATAAGAAATTTACGACGAAAATCGTATATTATAAACTATTAGTTTATTATACCTGGTTCCTTCTAGAAATAATATTTTTTCTTGGAATATTAATTAAAATTTGACTGATAGCTATTCGAATATTTAGTAAGTATTTTATTTTATTCCGTACGATTTGTCATAACATTTAAGAGTATTGCTTAAGATATATATATATATATATATATATATATATATATATATATATATATAGCCTTTAGCCCTATAGCTCTTTGTTAAACAGTTTATGCTGCCAAGCAAGAAATATTCCTATTATGAATTAAGATGCTTAGAGAAAAACAATAGAACCCGAATTTAAAGTGTGAAACGCACAAAGCAATCTCATTTGAATCGTTAAAATTGAGGACTTCAATTTTGTAATAATTTTGATGTAAAATTTTGTAATTTTTCAACACTTACGTACAGTATAAAAAATATTAAAAGAATTCTTGTTTATTTATTTTGAATATTGAACTGCTTATGACATCTGTTAGCTTTTAGGATGAATGCTATTATAAGACTTTTTTTTAAAGTTTTATTGCCTTCTAAAAGCACATTCCATAGACATTCTAATATCATGAAAAAAGGTTGAAACATGGGAATATAAAATTTTCAAACACCCATACTATCAAGTTTTTGCATATGCATTATATTACATATTTATAATTATTACACATTATATAATTCATATGTATTACATATTTTCCAATGGTACTAGGAAATTATTTTCTAACATTCAAATGGGAAAGCTAAGTAAAGCGTTTCATTAAAATGAATTAATGGAAAAGTTTTTCTGAATTAAATTTCATAAAATATAAAATTCATATATAAATAACTACAATCAAAACTTAGCATAAAAAAATGCATCATTTTTGAAAAAATCTGTCCTTTTATTAAAACAAAAAACATGATTTTATTCTAATAAATTTTTCATATATCGCATGTTATTTAACATTAAAAATTATTATGTTTAGAGGCAAATGAAATGCCTCAAATATATAAATATTAATCTATCTTAAAAAATTTCGTTTACAATGAACTTTTGTATTTTTTAATTTCGAGTAAAAATAATAAGTATAAATTGTACGATTACATTCTATTATACACTTTATTAAAAGATTTTCTTTGAATAATATATTTTAAAATTATTTCCAATGAAAAATTACACATACGAGTGTATACCTTTAAAAGACGTTTAAAAATTCAATAACAAGCACACAATATTTAATTTATTATTTTACAAATGTAATTATGTATACACAATTTACAAATGTAATTATATACATGCTATTTACTTAAAAATGACGTAATTAATTTCGTTTGGCACAAATTGTGGCTCAAACTATTATGTAATATCTAAACTATTTCTATACCATAGCTACTACACCAACTAAGAATCATTTCGAGAACATATGAAAAATGTACTAGATATTAATTATTAACTAATTTTATCAAGATTCCGTTATTACATGCAGTTATGAAATTTAAGAATAACTTTATAACTCAGGCAAGCAATTGAAATTATACAAAATTGTAAACTATTAAATGAATTTTAAAATAAAAAAAAATCGAATATTTGAATTTTGAATTCGGGCGTAAATTTTCAACATTGAATATCCATTAAAATGTGATATTTTCAATCCCAAAGATATTTTCCATAAACGGAATCATTTTATAAAATTATTTTTAACAAATTTCACCGAATGTTCGAAAATAATGATTTTATTCATATCCGTTAATATTGCTCATTAGAAAGAATTTAATAGTTAATGCAACATTCACGCAATAATACTTTTCATTTAATTTACAGTGATTAGCAATTTTAAGAGACATTTAAGATAGAATTAATTTAACGTAATCTCTTAAGAATCGATGCTTGGAGTATTCCTCGAAATTTCTCGAAATAAACTCTCCAATTTTCCCGGTTGTTTTAGTAATAGTAAATGAACATTTACTTTTAGCTGAACACAAAATTTCTATTATTGAATTGGGCGTGAAATGGCAATTGATTTAATTCTTTTTTAGTCTATTAAAAACCTTCATTCTTTTAAATAAGTGATTATATGACTTTTTTTTCAATTCTAAATTTCAGATAGACCATTAAATAAAAGCAGATGTAAATATGTTAAAGTGTTTTTATTGATGCAGTAAAGTTATTCAATTTTGCATTCGAATTTTAATTGATACAAATTTTTAAAATTATTGTTATCTTTAAGAGATGTTATAATTATTTTTTTTAAATTTGATCGGGATATCAAAAATTTAAAATACTTTTAGTATTTTCTAAAAATGATACAGAAATATCATATGAAATAAATGATTGAGATATCAGAAAATTTAAAATATTTAAAAAAAAAATTATAAATCCCTTTCTGAAGAAAAATTTTTGTTTGTACTCCAGTAAAATTATTCTAGTTAAAATTTTGAATTAAAATGGTGGATAATTTATAATTCCTTATTTCACTGATCAAAATGTGAATTTTTTAATTTGGAATTATTTTCAGGAAACAGAATTATAAGCGATTTATAATATCAAATAGCTTATCTCTATATTTTAAAATGAACTGATATGAATTTTTACGAAATCGAATTCATATGTTTATTTTTCGATCTAGAAAAATATTGATGTATTCATTTTTCTCAAAAGAAATAAATCAGTATATTCAGTTATGGCATGTCCCTTGAATAGTATATTTCACAGTATTGCTTAATATTTAAATTTTGTTTTATATATTGAGAGGAATTTGCAGGATTTAAACTTTTTTAGCATTAACGAAAAAGATTAGAGTATTTGCCGATATTCATAATAAAAATAAAATATTTTGCCATATATAAAATTCATTAGATTTTTATAAAATATATCTCGTCAAATTTTTTTGTAGTATGATATCAGTTGATATTTCAATTACAAAATAAAAGATGCATCGGAATTTGAATTTTTAAATCCAGAACTATTTATGACAATCACATAATTTCATATATGTTATATTTATATTTTAAAATCAATCCAGATAAAAATTTTTATTACGCTAAATTTATGTCAACATATTTTTTAGAAGAATATTTTCATTTTGAGTATTCAGAACGAGAAATTACAATAATTACAATTTGAAATTTCTACCTTTAATTAATGAGATTTTTCACCATTTTACTTAAAAAAATTGAAACATTTTTTGTTATAATAGACTTTTAAATATGATTTAAGGATAATTAATATTGGATTTATTATTCCTTAAGTTTAAGCTACAATAAAACAATTATATTTGGTAATACATCAGTAGTATTCTGTACAAAATGAATGTTTATTCATTTACTCCTGATTATATTATTCTGATTACATGTTTGCTTAATCATATTTTGATTTCTCTTTTTTTATTGTAAAAGCATAAGAATATAATTTTGGATCAATTGATAGTTTTACTATTCAACAGAATAAAATCATTAAGCAGGTGTATACTGTGTATAAGTTAAAAAAATAAATATCTATTTTTTGATTTTTGAAAATTAAAATATACGCCTAAGTTATAGCTAAAACTGAGAAAAAAAATGTAACTCTCTCAAAACAAGTATTTTTTCAAGCGAACTTTGATTTAGTTGGTAATTTTGCTAAATAAAGGTAATGCAATTCAGCTAAATAAATGCAGATGTTTGAAGACTACATGTAATTTAAAATGTAAATCTATATTTTATTTGCATTTTTGAGCATAAAAAAATATTTTTGAAATTTTATTTAAAAATCTCTGAAACTAATATATAATTTCAAAACATTGCAAGAAAATTTTTTCAACAGTTTATTTAAAGAATAAATAGTATAACTTAAAAAAAATTACGTATTATTATTATGATAAATACAGGGAACTTAAAAATTTCCACATGAAATGATATTTATTCGCAATGGTAAATGTATAAATAAAAACGTAAAATGAAAATACTTTTATGTATGTATAAAAAACATAAATTTGATAAACATACTAATAATTTCAATGAGTAAAGATACGAAAGAATGAATTAATATGGATTTAAAAAGAAATAGACAAAATAATTTTGCATTAATTTCACTTTAAAACCATCGAAAAGATTTTATTTAATAGAAAATTATCTTTAAAATAAAATTAATTGATTCCAAAATATTCAGATAGAACATTTATGTATTTCTTGTGCTGATTTAAAGGCAATATATACTTATAATATTAAAAAATAAATAAGGATTTTACATTCTAAATATTTTGATGAAGAATGTAAACTGGCAATTTTATAAATTATATATATATTTACACATAATTAAATTTTACTAATTATTTATTAGTCGTATCATGGTTACTTTTTTGAACTATATCATAATTACTCTAATTTCTTTGCCAAATGAAGAAAAAAATGAAATCGTAAAATTAAAAAAAATCAATAAAAAATGAGTAACTATTTCACAGCTTTTAAAATTTGATGACAGTGTATTATCAATCTAATTTGTTCAGGCTTCACTAAAAAAAACAAAACTTTTTACCTGAAATTCTGCCTCAAAACTATTTTTCCGGAAAAAGAAATCCTAATAATTCAATCGGTCAATCAAAATCATAATACGTTCTTTTCCATATTCAAAGAAATACATTGTTTGAACAAATCGTATCGTAGGAATGGGAATGCTAAAGTAAATGCATGGCTTTGAGATTAAAAATCGAAAGACGTTGTCACAAGCTCATGAAAAATAGGAGTCGTATTTTATTCTCTTTTTCCCAAAAGTAAACAAAACATTCTATTTTACTTCCTGGATAAATGTTTACGTCTTGTTCACGTAAAAGAGCAAATCTAAGCCCGGAATTGTCTTTCAGAATAGTTTTATTCAGGATACGGAAAGGACTTAGAGGGAAGTCAGATAAACATTGAATAAATAAATAAAGAGGGACATAACGACACAAAAAACTGCATTAATAATTAGGGAAGATTTGTCTATTACAAATCGAGCAGGAGATCTTGCAGCAAAATCACAAGTTACAATTCATCTTAATTATTAGTCCGATGCTTTTTTGAAAACAGTCAAATATCTATCAAAGGGAATTTTTTTACCATACTAAAATAAAAATACTTTACTTAAAGAACAAATTTGCTAAAAATTGAGAGTCAATCGTACTAAATTTATAAATATTATTTTATTCAATATATATCAAAAAGCATTGAAAGAAAGAAGAATCTATAAAAGAATTCTTCAACAAGCAGTAAATATTAGGAATTCAAAATAAAACATTTGAAAATCTAAAATTTTTAATTGAAAAATTATGTCTGAGAAACTTATCGAATTTTGAAACTCCCAAATTATTTCATCAGAAAAATAAGTAACGTAACCTTCGTTTTAAGAAATTTTGAACTATTCAAGTATTCTTGTTCAAAATCTAATAATAAGATTATGCAGTTGTTGTCGTGTGCCAACCAGGCTGGTAATATGGGGTGCGCTGCTCCACTTTTCCAACTGAACCATATTTGGTGTGAAGTCCGACTTCCTCAGTACACACATGCCATTGGTACACGTTTATGGGGTAGGCAACGATTCACACACAAAGAAAGGACAAAGACAAGAAAGAGAGAGAAAGTACAACCATGCCCGTGCCAGGATTCGAACCCAGGTCCCACTCAGCTGCATTCAGGTACGCTAACCACTACACAGGTTGGGTGGCAAGATTATGAAGTAATGATCCATAATGAATAAGATTACATTAGATTACATTAACTAAAGTTATCTTAAAATAATAATTGGATTGGCTAATGAGTTTTGATTGATTGAAAAAAATTATATCTTGTTAGTAATTATATAACTATTTGTAGTGATAGAAATTGTAGTTTGAAATATTTTATAACTATAATCAAATTTTACTAATTTAAATAATTAGTTAATAAAGGAATATACTTGTGAACTAAATGTACAACATATTATAATTTGCACAACAGAACCATGTGAAAAATTTCTGTAAAAAAATTATACTTTTCGGGTTAAATGACATTGTAACCTAAAAAATTATAAGATTCTATAACAGAAACAATAATAAAATGATCCCATCATAACTTCAAATTCACCAATAAAAAAGATTACTTTTAAATTAGTTAAGATATTATGAAATTGTAATTTATATATCAGCTACAATTTTTAAAGAGAGTAATTAATCAATAATTAGAAAATCAGTTAAAAAATTATACATTGCAAAAAAAAAAGTAATAATAATAATTCAGAATTAAAAATTAAGGACAACCATAATTTTTTATTAAGAGTCACTGGAATTTAACTTGCAAGTTTTCATGAGCTAAGTCTATTAAATTTTAAAAATGTAGTTAATATTGAAAAGAATAACCTTAAATTAGACAGATAGAATTTTTTAACATTATTTTACACGGTTTAATAAATTTTTTATTAATTATTTAACATTTCAGTTTGAGAATGCTCTCAGTTTTGAAAACAATTTTATGTGCAGTTATCTATAGATCTGACGACAGGATTTCAGCAAAGTTTTGACTACAGAATTAAGAAAATACTTTGATAAAGATAATAAATTTACGGGATTGAAAATAAAGAAACCAAGGAGATAAGTTACATTTCACGTAAAATTAAATCATCGAATAATTCGATGATTTAATTAATCGAAATCGAAAAGTAAACCATCGAATATATATATTTAATCAAATGACAATTAAACAATATCTTGCAAAAAAATGTTTTTTGGAAAAGTACATTTTCCGAAAATTTAATCATAAATAATTGATATATGATTTTCTATATTATAAAGAATAACTTACATTAAAATTTTTACAAATACATTTTTAACTTATTAATAACTGAGGGAAATGTAAAATCGATATTTCTTTTATAAAACTAGTTTTTTTTATGGAATGTTTTATTAATGATAAATTTATTTTACTGCTTAATTGACAGCTAATTATGAAAATAATTGATATGTAGAGAAATTTAAGTAAAACATTTTTGCAATGATAAACACACGAGACATACAATGTCATTCTACGTAATCCAAAAATCTTAATAAATATCTTTTATTTAATGTCAATGAAATTGCGTTAAATTCATGCACGTTATCTGCTTTGTTTATTCTACAATATCTTTATTTTTCATCTTTTTACTAATTCATAACGTTAGAAAATTGTTGAACCGTATTAATAATGTGGAACTTAAATAATATTTATTTTTAGTGATATATTTTAAACAATTTTATATATTTTCAATAACTATATAGGTTTGCATCATATTATAATCTATTAATATATGTAGATATATATAATAAACAGAAGTAATATTGCAATTAACATATGTTACTTACTTTAAGAAAATAGAGTTTCTTAAAATTCTTGAAATCTTAATTCAAATTTTCTATTTTCTTTTGAAATATTTTTGAAGTTTAAAATATTTCCAATATATTTTTAACAATAAAATTCATTAGAAGGGATAGTAATATTCACAAGAGAGGATTTTTAAAGTTCGAGAAATTAAAGTAATACCCTTCATTAATGATTTAACACTGAATTCTTTTTAGTAACTAATGAGATAATGATGTAGAAATAAATCTTCTATGAATAAATAACGCATCAAAATTTATTTAGAAAGTTATCACGAAGATATCAAGCAATGAATATTATTTTTTGGTAAATGTTGTTATTTATTGTTTTATTAAAACCTAAATTATTTTAATTATATATACGCAGGAAAACATGATTGTAGTTCAAAATACAATTGAATTTTCGAAAAAAAATAGTTAACAACGATATTTTATCATTAAAACGAAATTCTAGATAGTTACTAAAAGTTAAAGTATGTTTTACATATTTAAAGAGCAGAAGATTATTTTTGATATAAAACATGCATATATCTATGTCATAAATTAAAAATAACCTATTCGAAACAAATTTCTATGTTTAATCCTACTAATTATATAGTGACAAATCAAACAATAACTGCAATTGTTTGATTTGTCACTATATAATTATTTTTTGCACACACAGCGTAAATTAACCAGGACCTTCCAAGAGAATCCTAAATCACTACAAACACCCTTTCTCGAGATGGAAATCGAGGTAGGGAACAACTTAACTGAAGATCAACCACGAATCATTCAGCTACAATCACAAATAAATAATTGTGGATGAATAATTTTATTTATTTATTTACAACAATACTATACTTACTTGTTTGAATTTGAGAAATCTTTAAAAAAGCAATTTTAGATAACATAAGATAAGATAAAGATATACTTTTCACTCAAAAAATAATATATTTAAATCATTGATTGGTAACACATCATTATATTTATATTACTCATGGGCTTCCATGAGGAATATGGGCGCAGCTTGTCCTTTTTGGACCTTGCGCCACAAAATTCAACCAACCAACCAACCATGAGAAATATGAATATAATGATGCATTGCCAATTATATATTCTCTCTCTTTAGCATTATATTTTAGCGCATTAACAACCCACGTTAATAAATCATTTAAAATTATAGTCGTCACTGTAACTGTTGACTCTAATCCTTGCATCACACAAAGCAGGATGCTCAGAAAACTTCTAAAATGGTTTATAGGCCTAGTGACACGACAGAAATGTGTCTCCGATTTCTTGTGTGTTTTGGATTTGAATTTTTTAACATTATCAAACTATTGGAATATCTAAAACATATATTTTATTCATTGTTTTTTTTTTTAATTTTTTTTTTTTTTTTGCAAACTTCTAAGCACAAACTCATTATTTTGAATTATTAGCAAACAAAAAAAGAAAAAGTTGGTGCTGTCAATTTCTGGCTATCAAAAGTAGCTCAATTTTTATTTGAAATCAGTGTCATTTTATGTCAATTATCCAAGAAAAATTAAGCATTTACTTATTAATCTTTTTCGACTATATATTCAGTTAAGTAATCGTAATATTTCAAAATAATTTTAAGGTTTTCCGCTTTGCTTTTCATGCAAAGATTTATATTTAAAATCTCAAACTTTATAAAATACTAAGTTATTATAGTATTTTATTTATTTTACAACAAATTTAAATCAGTGCAAAAATGTCAAGTCATTAAGGTGAAAAAGCTTTAATTTATTTTTACTAGTTCGATCGAATTATGCTTTCAAAAGAGAAGTCCATCAAAGACAGGAGTAATAAAAATTTAACAGATAAAAGCCCAGTTTTCAAACTATGCTTGTCTCTCTGTAGAAATATGCGATTACTCACAACTGTAACTTTTTACTGCAGAAAAGAGTTTAAAAAAAGCTTTTTTATTATACCTTTTTTTCCTAATTTTTCGCAGTGGTAGCAAGTACGATGAAGTTCGAGCCGTACTTCTGCAAACTGATCATTAAGCTGCGACACTTTTTTGTTCACAGCAGAAGTCGAGTCATTTTTTTCTACTTACTGCTTTCGTCAGTATAAAGTTAGATTAATGAGTTTGTAATTACTAGGTTATTAGTGGGAAAATATAAAAAAAAAGAACCCTCGCAAAAAGGGGTAGGCTCTGGACGTAAGCCAGTGAAGAGCCCAGATTAAAACGTCGGGCAAAAACAACGTTGATTGTTAACGCACTGTTCATCATGATATATGAGATTGTCAATTCTAAAAATGCGCAGAGAAAGATCTCTTATTCAAACGTCTGAGGTAGATTCTAATACATCATTTTTTTTTAGTTTAAAAGCAGTAAGGATTGTGACTTTTATAAATTTCAAACCATTTGATAATACAAATTTTGATTAATTATTGAAATTTTCAAGATACTTTTCATTTATTTTTTTTTAAAAAATTGAATTATATAAAATTGGTAAAAATTATAGTGTAAGGGAATTTTTCAAGATTTAAATAATTAAGAATATATTAAGTATAATATATCAACAAAGTTGTGTCATTTTACGGGTATTCGAGTTTAAAGCTTCAAAATGACATTAATAATCATATTTCTTTAAAACGAAATCTGTTTTTCATAATTTCGCATCGAAAGCTGTTTTCTTTCTTTTTGTAGGTTTTAAAAAAGAAAATGTGAACTATCCCAAAATTTAAGGCTTTAAAATACTTTAATATTCCAACGTTTCAAAATTTCAGCTCCGTGAGTTTGCAATTGTCCATCAGTATAGAACAGGGGTGGCCAAACTTTTGGGATCCGTGGTCTACTCCACATTGAAAAAAATCGAAGGCGGTCTATCATGGCAGAGCTAAATTAACGTAGCGTATATGTTTACATATTTATTTCGGTAACAAGAAAAAAAGTAAATTATCTAATTTTTCTAAAAAAAACTTAATATTAATATTTACAAAATAAAAATTTACAGACGAAAATAATCAAATTATTCATATATCAAAAATTGACCTTCCTATTCACTTCGTTTAGGTGAAATTTGGACTGTATATTTGTGACAAATTTATCATATTGTGGCTGTTACAAGCTTATTGCAATGCTAAAGACGAAATTAGTTCATCTGTTAAACGGGACCGATGCTTGGTTTTTATGGCTTTCATGGTTGAAAAAGCAGATCTCAATTTGTTAAGTTGTTTCTATTTAATTCACTGTAAAACGAAAATTTCATTGTATTACTTTGCACAATTTGTTTTAGGTTTTAAAGCTAAATTTTTATTTTTAATAATTCATTAATTCTATGTCATAAGCTATAAATTGAATTGTTAGTATCAGAGGTAATTACCGGGGTGGTCGCGCGGACTACCCAAAATGTCTTCGCGGTCGACGTCTTGGTATGGAATTCCTCTAAAAAGTGTCATTAATAAACAAGCAACTATAAATTTAGATATCAATTAAATTTAGCAGGTATAAAGAAATAATTTGTATGTGTAAGCATTAAAAAAATAAGTTGTATGTGTAAGAAATTATTTTTAGAAAATTTCAGTTAGTAAAGACCCATTGATGAGTATAAAACAACAACACATATAAGTAGCAATAACTGCTTTTTGAGATCATCATAGGTTTTAATGGGCATATCAATTATAAATTTACCATAGTTTTATTGAATTTAAAAATTAATACATAGCATTTTAATGTATGTATCAAATTAGACTAATTTCAGTTTTTTGCTCTATCTAACACATGAAGTCATCTATTCGTAACATAGGATTTATATTACAATCTGAATCACTAAAAGAAACTACATCTTAAGTGTGATTCAATCCTATCATTTTTTTAAAATAACTTTAATTACAACTACCATCTCTGTATACATCAAAATAAATGGAAAGCAAAAAATTGTAATTTTATCTCAGCTAATGCAGTGAATGTATTTTTAAGTATAAAATTCAGTTATTTTATAAAATAAAAACTAGGTTGCACAAAAAATGTAATGGCAACAATTGTAGTTCAGTTTTTCAGGTATAAAACTTTAGACAAATTACTAAATTGTATAATTTCTAATTATTATTAATCATGCTGATTGCAATTCAGAAGAATTAAATTTACTTTTGTAAGCCTGGAATTAAGTGCAGATAAATAAGTTTGATAATGTTTAGTTATCATATCTAAAAGATTAGCTTTTAGTCATGATAACTAAACACTATTAGACTCATTTTTATCAAAAAAAATTAGTATATTGAATCCACAAGTTTCACAAAATATGGTTTTTCAAATATGCACTATAACTTTAATGACTGAAATAATTGGAACAATGTGTTATTTCATTTGAAATGTATTATTGAGTGTACGAATTAAAGAAAGAATTATATACAGAAAGTTTGAACCTCCAAAGTTTTGAAAAATTATTTACATTTGATTAAGATTAAAGCGTTTTCGTGATTTGATTAAAGAAAATATCAATAAATATAAGTCACCACAGAAAAAAATTTCATCATAAAATAATAATTTTTTAAAAGTCTCAGTAAAAAGTTCATTCTGCTATCATTTATTTGACTAATAGATAATAAATTCACAGCACCTTTCTTCGACACGATTCACACTGCTGAAACTCTTTTCATACCAAATATAACACCATTAAAAATATTATGATATGAAAATTTTTGAAGCAAATGCAGAATGGACGAAGTTTTAGCAGTATTTAAGTAGTTCCAGTAATTTATAGCTTTGCTTAGTAGGATTTCATCTGGATGATTGGACCATCATTTTGTTGAATAACAAATTTTCTGTTCCAGTGCTTGTTACCGAGCCTTAGTTGCTATTGTTGGCTAAGGATGTCAGCCAGTAACCAAGAAGAAAAAATTTAAGCGAGAAATAGAAAGTCAATTAGAAGAATAGTCAAGTCTTCCACCAAATTTCCTCCAGACAAGTAATATGATTTTGTGCCCAAAACTACTTTAATAGCGATAGATTTTGAAACCTCAATATTGTTTCCCCATGTCTGGATTCTTTTTTTAAAATTTTATTCTTATTTATAATTTGAACCACTTGAGCTTCAGTAAATCATTGTTTGCAAACCTCAACATGCCGTTATTGAAGAGATGGTGTCAGTTTATAAGCAAATGCTTGGCGGCATCCATTGGCGAGATATAGAGTTTGTTAAGGAGATGATTGATAATAAAAGACCAAGCTTAGCTGATATATTATCAATACTTTTGATTGGCTGATTTTCCTGGACTACAAATGGTCTCATGGATGTTGGTTTATTTTCAAGTTTTAAGTCTTTTTTTTTTTTTTTTTTTTTTGGGAGGAGCTTGTATAATTCTATACAACTATTTCTTTTTTGTCTTCTAAACATTAACAAAGCTCAAATTAAAATCCTTAAACATATTTATTATACATTAAAACTTTTCTTCTTTTGCAATACAAAATCTTTTTCAAAAAATATTGAAATTTGAAAGAGAAAATTTTCTATTATATTATCTCTAAATTCCGAAATGCGTTGCTTGCAACATTAGATCATATTTAATTCAAATTGTTAGTAATTATAAACAAGTACAAATAGAATAAAACGTTCCAAGTGTTTCATCGGAAAAATGCATTGGATTCTTTCTCTCTCTCTCTCTCTCTGTGAATTTAATGTTATGATTATCAAAGTTATGTCATCGAATATTGCTGTAAGCACTTTAAGAAGTTTCAATGTGTCATCAACGGTAAATATTTAAATTAACAAGGTTTCTATACACATACCATAAAATATTTATTGAAAGCCTGAATGCAAATACAAGAGAAAATAACTTATCTTACAGTTCTCGTGTTTTCATAAAAGAACAAAAACGAACTTGCTCAACATTTAGCATAGGTTTTACTTAGTTGGGTTTTTATTTTTCGTATATTCTTTCATTCTCGAGAATGGGAAGAGGATTGTAAATGTGTAGGCAGAGAAAAGGGAGAGAGAAGTGGATGAGAACGTAACTTACTATACACAGGAAGTGACCACTCCAACCAGCAGGGGTCGCCCATTTGAGAAAATGGCTACCAGGGTGGTCTGCCACCGGCAGATACAGAAAAGGAGAGAAAATTGACAAGCAGTGCCCAACCTAATGTTTGCGGGAAACTGAAGAGAGTTTTTTTTCAACAAGAGGGAACACGGAAAATAAAGATGAGCCATATTTGATTGCTTTTTATTCATGCAAAGCTCTCTGGAACGGAATTCGATCAACTGCGAAGTTTCTCATGATGTTCTTTGTGATGCTTATGATTCTTTTAATAATACTCTTCAGAGTATTATCATTTTTAATAATGGATATGAGGAAATAATAATATTTCTATAATTTAAAACAATATTTAAAACTGTCTTTGAAAATGTTTATACTAGAAATAATAAATAAAATCCTATAATGGTTAATTTAGTTCCAGTTATATGTAACTATAACCGTCATCAATTTTTAAATGTGTATTTTTATGGTGTTTTGAAAACATTCAGCTATTATAGTAAAAAAATATGCACTATTTATATAAAAAAGTATGCCAATTAATATCACTAATTAGCTGGTACGTTATTGTCTTTCTGTTGTCTTATACAACTTTTATCACTAAATATAAATAAGTTGTTAAAGACTATAACTAGGGCGTAGAAGTCACATTTCCATCTTACAACATTCTATAAACACTCTACCAGCAGTTACCTTTGAATATTTAATGAATGATCTTGATACGATTATACTAGTATTAGGACTAGGAGCAACAACAATCATTCTCCGCTCAAATGGTGTTAAATCACATCGCTTACATTATTTTCCAGTACGAATCACTTCTACTGCCATTAGAATCAATGGGATCATTTTATCATACAAACTAGCTCTCAGACGACAGCAGCACGTAACCAGAACTCATTAATCTATAAAAGTCAGCTGGCAATAATTATGTACCCGCTCAATCTACAAGCAGTATTCAAATTAGTACGACCACAACACTATTATTTATGGTATTTACAGTCAGTCTCATCAAATACTGGGTAGTTTGGATGAAACGTATATGTTGGAATGAATTTAGTTAATCATTTAATAATTTTAGTACTTTAAGTTTGGTAAAAATGCTTACTTAAGAAGCTTATTCCCTGAATAGGTTCTGAAGCAAAGAACACTTCACGTTGTTTTTACCACCAGAAATTCTGTTTGGTCCAAAAAAGCGATTTCTAAATGTTTTAAGGATCCATATTGGTGTACATTACGCATTGTAGGTTTAAAACTTATTCTGGCTGATCTTGAATCTGAGACCGTTTTGTTTGCTGAAGGCACTTTTCAATGATAAAGTCATAAAGGGTTGAAGTGAAAAGCTTTTAATTTTACAGCTTAATCCAAATTATTTACCAGTAACTTAGAAAAATGTAATGTTTACAGATGAAAGAAGATTTCATCACACTTCATGTAATTGTCACTAACTATTTGATGCTTGCTACTAAATAAAAGTCTAGATGAATTACAGTACACCAAAACAAAAAAAAAGTTTTAGACTTAATGCTGAATGTAAAATTATTGAGAATGAATATATTGATAAAAATAATGCAGTACCCAATATATTTATTCTAAATAATTTGTTTGTCATTTATTGCATCAATTTTGACATCAAAGCTAACAACAACATCTTCTTGCAAAAGTAAAATAACATCTTCTTGCAAAATATACTAATCAATGTATAAACTCTAAAACAACTTTAATTTAAAAAATAGCACAGTTTTTTCTAAAAGATGATTACTGAAATTCGATAAAGAACATTCATTGATAAATATGACATTTAATTAATGAAATCTAACTAATAAGTACCTTCTAATTAATAACACTAAAACCTGTTATTTTAAGAATTCAATTGAAACCAAAGCTTTAGGAATAAAAAACAACTTATTGCTAGCTTGTAAATGGCTAGTAAAACTAAACTAATTTCTTTTAAAACATTAACATGCAAATAGATTTGATACCGATCATATTTTGGTACTTTTACATGTCAATTCGAAAATTTAAAATGACTAATCAATTTTGTCCGAATATAAAACTTTCACCAGATGTTATTTCTGTGTAGCTTGCATATCAATGAAGATGAATTTGCTGAAAAGACGATAGGTTATTTAAGCGTTCCTGCACCCCGACGCGAACGAATTCTATTTTAATAGAGAGACAGCCTCGCGTTACAAAGCAGATCAGCCATACTGATGAACTCAACGCAATTCCCCCCTTTTTTTTCGAAGTGCAATTGACTAATAGACACATGGAAGCGGCGGCGTTCGAATGGAAAAGATGCTTTCCCCATTGAAAGGCCGTAGATAAAAGATGACAGAGAGGATGACAGCGTTTTAGTAGCGACAAGTGAAGTGAAGAGGCTTAATTCCTCGTTAATCAACTCTCCCAGCGGCGGCGTCCGGAATTATTTGCATTCCGAGGCCCTCGGCCATTAATTAGAATCGAAGTCACGTGGGCTAACGAGCCATTTGGCGCAAGGGAATGGATCGTTTTGGGCTATTTCCCCCATGATACCTTCCTCCTGTTGTGTTTAAATGAAGATAGTTCGATTTCTGTAAACTTGCAGATCCTCTGCTGAATACACACTTGTTCTTGCGGATTTAAAAGCCTAGCATTAAAGCTGCTTGGAATCGTAATTCTGAAGTGGATTTGTGTCCTCAGCTATTGTTTTGAGTATCATAAAGTGGGGATTCAGAGTGTTCGAAATTCCGGCAGCTTCCATCGAAATGCAATCATCAGCTAGTACAGTTAACGGTTAAAGTTAAAAACCCGAGCTGTTAAAAATTATGAAGGCTTTCGGTTACATCTGTCAAGTTTTTAATTCCTGACTTCATTTCATTTCCTTTCCCATTTACCTATTTTCAATGATAAAAATAACGAGCCAGTTTTAGTTTACTAACTTCACTTGTTGGCTACCTTAAATATGAAAATGGTCCAATTAGCAGAAAAAAGTTGTTTGAAAGTTTTAATAATTCAAATTTTATATAATATTAAAATAACAGAATTTTCACAGTATCAGTATTATTTTCCACATATATGGTCTTTTCATCAACTAAAAAAAAGTTTTTTGTAAGTTTTTAGATCGGAAGAATTATAGTAAAATTTGGAAAGTTTATATACCCGGGTTTAGTAACAGAAAAGAGTATATTAAATGATTATCTGTCGTAATTATCATTTTGATTTAAAATTTTATTACAGGCTTTATTGTTAAGACATACATTTCATCATTTACTTTTTATTAAAAATACTATTTAATAATTAATTTTCATTGTGAAACTGAAATTGTTGAAATTTTTCATTCTATTGTAAGACTAGAAACATTCTATTGTAGACTTGTATTATCTTCAGTCATATAAGATCCTTTTCGTGTTATCAAAATATATTAAGAAAAAATTAAAATTAAAAGAAAAGAATTAAAATTTTTCTTTTTCAATGGAGCTTTTGAACGAAACTTGAAGAAAATGATTGATTTAAGATATATTAATTTCGTAATGGTATTTCCTTTTTACATAATCTTACAGACTGTTTTAATACTTTTACACATTTAGTAAAGTAAAATGGTTATTCATCACTTCTTTAAAAATATTTGTAATTGTTTTACTGTGTTTAAGCATAATAAAATATTTAATTTCACATTTGCAATAACTTAAGTATTTTTACCATGAATTTAAAACACATTTTTAAATTATTATTCAAGAAATACTTATATGTTTATGGTCAAAATTAAATTAAATGTTCTTATGTATAAAATTTAAGTCCTATTAAATGTTTCCTTTATTTTTTAAAGCATATAATAAAATAAGAAATTTCAACATACTAAATATAATTTATAATACGCTTAATATGAAATGTCCAATGTATTAAATACATTATAAGTTAATAATAAATAAAGATATTAAATCACGCGTAACATTTAAATATTTTTTTCTAAAAATTATAATTTTATGCAGTAAATACATAAATTCGCGTTATACTTACGAGTTAATTTCTAAATATATTTGAAATCGGCATTAGTAAATTCATTACGAATTCAGCTGTGAATGTAATAAGAATAGTCTAATTTAATTTATGCACGAACGTCAAAAATATTTAATAATATGAGAAAATTATTTTTAATTAAAGTTGTTATAAGGAACTTCACTAGTTGGTGATTATAGGTATTTGGGAATTTTTAAATATTTGTTATCATTTTCAAAACTACGCATACTTTCAATTGAAATGTTAATGTATATGACTAAAAAGAAAATAGTCTAATAATCAAAGAGCTTTACAATTGGCCTTATCCTTCTACAGTTAATATTTGTATAGTAATGGAATAGTTAACCAGAACTAATAGTTCAAAATGGGCAACCATGATAAATATAAACATTCGTAGTAGGTATCTAACTCATGAAAAAAATAGCTTTAAAGTATGTATAAAGACCAACCGGTGAATTTTCAGAGTGAATTTGACGATATTGTTCAAACATCCTAAAAAACCACGTAAAAAAAAAATAGTTAACGGAAATAAGAGAGGTACATTTTTAAATGAGTATTATAAAGAGAAAGATTAAAAATGAATGAAACTTTTTTTTTTGGCTGTAACTGTCCTGAATTTGACAAAGGAACTTATTTAGTACATTGTAATCATAATGTATTCGTTAATAATCATATCAACATTAATTATTTTTAATGCAATATATATCACAATACATTTAAGGTGAGCATTTTTTGAGAATTTTTTACAATGAATCTCTTACTTTTACTTTCCGCATAATATGAAAACACATTATATAGTATGATAAATTATATGCTTAAAAACAGCATTGTTAAAATAATTAATAATTTTTTTGGTCCCAAACTGTGTTGTGATTGATTATTCTAACGTATAATTTTGAATGCTGCAACATTTTAATTAATTATGAGCAATACATTTATTTCACACAAAATATCCAAGGATAATTTTCTTTTATAGTTCTCTACACATACAGTGTTTCTAAACTTTTGATGTATATTTTGTGAATTGTATATAGCAAAAAACTAATTGTAATATTTTTCAGTTCTATTATAATTTTTTTCATTTTTATTCAGTAATTCTCAAAAAATAAAAAATTTTATTATTTTAATATATATATATATATATATTCACGTTTTTATACTTAGTAATACAATACATTTCAATGTTACTAACAGCAAAAAAGCATTAACTATTATCTAATTATTTCAAACATAAGCGATAACAACTGAAAATTATTCAAGCAATTATAAAAAAACGAAAATCTAAGCAAAAAGATTAAACATATTTCATTTGATATTATGAGTTTAAGCATTTGTGTGGTTCTGACTTTCAAAAGCTTAAAAAATTTCACTTTTAGTTTCGAAATTAATAAACATTAATTATTTATTTTATCATAAAGTTCCTTGATGTTTACCAAAAATTTGTTAATAATTTATAAATTAAAATTTCTTAATGAATATACACTGTGCTTATTTTAATTTTAAATTTCATTATTCTAGTGTAATGTTTCATAAGTTATACGTGTTTCGCAAAATTATATAAATTTTTATTTTTTTTATAAATAACTTATCTTATGTATAACATAAGATATTACATAAGATCCTATGTATTACATAAGATCTTATGTAATAATTACATAAGATCTTACTTTAGATATTACATAAAATCTTATGTATTTATCTTATGTAATGTTGTTACATAAGATCTTACGTATTACATAAAAATGATTTAAATGCATTTGTACACAGACAAAACATATAGACAAATGTAACTAACTAACTCTACAGCAGTACAGTCTATGTTGGAGCCATGGCCTCTCTAACATTTCGATTCCAAAGCAGTCTGTTTCTTGTCTTTAAGCTCTCCAATTTGTTATTTTCATGCCCTTAAGATAATTTTCAACCCCTTCCAGCCATATTTTCCTTGATCTTCCTAATTTTTCTAACCATGACATTGACCTTTAACATTTTTTTTTTGTACATTGGTTGTCATTTTTTTTCTCCATGTGTCCCAGCCATTGAACTATTTTGTGAATTTAAATGGTTTATTATATCTTTTTCTTTAAGCAGTTTTTGTATTTCATAGTGGTATTTCCTCAAACATCCTCCTCCTAGACATATTCAAATATAGCTTTCAAAGTCTTCCTTTCCCGGGTCATCAATATCTTTTCATGTTCTTGAGTTAAAAAGTCCAAGCCTGTGATATATAAATAATAGCTGGTTTGATCACAATTTTTATATATATAGCAATAGTTTCGTCTTTCGTGTTATCGTCTTAGATCGTATTAGTTTCTAGAATGCAAAAAAGCGGCGATTATCTATATTATTCCTTTGTTTGATCTTATCATTATTTTTGACAATTTGTAACTAAATACTTAAACTCTGTACTCTTTCAAATTTAGTTCAGTATCTGTATCAGTTTCTTTACACACTATCATATAATAGACAAATGTAATTACGGATTTGTTTCCTTAATTTAACTAATAAAAATATATTTTCCTTATCCCGTAACATAAAGCATTGTTGATAAATTGAATTCTATATTCGAATATTTTCTATTTGTGGATGCAAAGATTTTTCATTTAATGTTATTACAGAGTGGTTAATGTAAAAATCGAAAGTGTCAAAACTAAAATGTGTCTTTTATATGATTCTTTTCAATAATTGTATTTATAGATAAAAATTTATGAGTCTCAAGTTTGTAAAAATAAAATTCAATTATGTTTTAATAGAAACTTTGAACAATTCTTTAAAATTAGTCAGAATTACATAACATTAGGGACTTTATTTCATTAATGGTAATCAGTAAGAAAAGATATTTCAATAGAAAATGTATCCTCAAAAAATTTTACTGACAACTAAAAAGAGCTCAGAAAATACTAAATGAATTTGAAGTTATGAGAGCAAGTGCCGCCCACCCTGACAGTGGTTAGTGCGTACCAGACTACGGATGGCGAGGATCTGAGTACGAATCCCAGCTCGGGCATGGATGTACTTTCTCATTCTCTGTGTTTCTTGTCCTTTCCTGGAATGATGGATGAATGTGGTCAGCTCTATAGACGGGTTTGTGGTGGTGTGATGTGGGTAATGCTACTCGCCTTGGCTCGCAGGTGCCTACCTGGTAGCGAGAAATGAGTAGCACGCCATTAGAAAAAGAAAACACTTGGTTAGAAACATTTAAATCGTCCTTGCGGATATAATCTAACCATAAAGTGGATGTTATGATTTATTTATTGCTTGCATAAACAATCAAATATTAACATTTAATGCGCTTTACATGCTACATAAAGTAAATTTATCTTTACTTAATGATGAATAAGTATTTATTTTTTAATAGCAGTATCAAGAGAGACAAATCTCCACTAATATATAAAATAACCCATCTCACTTAGACATTGGCCAACATTTTCTTTCCAACTACTCTCTGAAGAGATCCCACAGACACATTGACTTGTTTTTGATGAATGGACAAAATTGTGTAGTCAACATTATTGGTGAAAACGATTATTTGTTTAACTCACAGACCAATCATAAGTAGAATAAAGTGACGTACACAGGATCTCAACTGTAACGAAAGAAATAACTTCTTTATGGTTAAAAAAAAAAGTACTGAGAGCAAGTGTTTATCTTTATTTTTCATAAAATTTATATAAATAAAAGATAAGATCTTTAAAATTACGAGTTACTTTAATTCTTATTTCATAGAGGCATAATATATTGATATTAATTTCGAAGATATATCAGCTATAAATTTTTCCAACTTCATAATTCAATTCCTATCTCAAAAATATAAAGAAGATCGGAAATAAAACACTGCAATGTTCTCTGTTTAACATCAATGAAATAAAAGTGAAATAGAGAGAAGCATGTCGAAGTTTATAAATATCTGTATACAAAAGAGGTATTTGGCGAACACCTCCTTCTAGAGGATATTACTGTCATAACTGGGCGACAACGAGCAATATCGTGGTCGCTTGTGAGAGCTCCCCTATAAATCGACAATCTGGAAATAACGCTTCACTCCCCCCTCCCTTTCTCCCCTGCCCCCCCAGAGAGGAGTGGGGATGATGAAAAAAGAGACCTTATGCATTCCCTGCGGGAAGCTGGAGTAGGGAATATTTAGTCGCCGGTATCCCGACAAGCGTATACCGGCCTGGTTGGAGAGTCCGTTTGGCTCGGGAATCTATCCTTATGGTGTTATTTGACGCCGGGAGGCTCTTCTCATCGGCTTGGGCTTCCAGGATCTGGCAGATGTTGGCTCCTGTTGGCGATTATTTCCATTGATATTAGATTTCAGCGAGTGGGGGAAAATGTTAAACCTAGTAAGTGGCTCTATAGAATGGATTTCATGCCTGATTTCTTAATGAAACCAAAGCTGAAACGCAAAAACTATTTAACAAAACCACCGACTATTTCAGATGTTAATGTTTAGCAAATTAAATCATAACTTCATTCAATATAAAAAACAAATACAAAAATCACTGTCTTTGAACAAAATTATTATTTTATAATTTGTTGATATATTTCAAAGATTAATCATTTTTAATCGTGTTTCGATCAATAAAACGGCCAATTTATTTTCAATACAATTTATTTTCGAATCTAAAATTAAGTGTTTTGTTTAGTTAAGAAATTCGAGTGATATAATAGTCAATTAAATTCTATTTTGCATTCAAAATACCACTTTTTCTAAATTTTTAACACTTCAGTTTATATAGTAACAATTAATTTTTTACAGTATACAGTACACTTTTATTTGAATATTAAAGGAAACATTAAGGCAGAATATATAAATAATGTAATAAGATTTTCTTTTTGTTCAAATAATAAGATAATTAGAAATTAATAGAAATATATAAAATTCTAACTGAGATGAGATTGTTTCGAAAGGAAGGATAATTTCAATACTACGCATGCAATTTTCTTCTGAGTTTCAAATATTTAATATAAGAATTGTCCACTATATCTTAAAAATAAGACACGATAAATAAGAGAAAAATAAACTTAGCAATTTTTTCTTACTTATTTTAAATAATCATGGAAAGATTATTTAAAATAACTATTTTCTATGAAAAAAATATACTTACATTTTAAACTGTTTTCATTGAAAAATGTCCCTCGATTGTTTTTTTATGTGCTTTTAACCCTTTCTTTCCATGGCATAAATATTTCATGTAAAAAGTAAATAGACGAAAAGTGTATAAAAGAATTGTAGTTGTATAATCAGAAATGACCTCTCTTTTGCAAACAGATAAGGGATAAAATTTTAATTTAAAGACTATTTTGCTGATAAAGGATTTGAATTATTGGAGATAAAACGAACTAATGGGCATTCGTAGAAACAAGGTTAGGTCCCAGCTTCATGAAAGATTACTAAATTATCCCTAACAATAATAGGTATTTCTTAAATATTTACATACAATTTTTCAGATTCTTAAAGATATTTTATATAATTTTTAAATTATTATCATACGTACGCTTTGATTGACAGATTCACAAATAAATACTCACAACTGAAGATATATAGCATACGGATCCCTAATTTTAAATAATTGCAGGCATTCCATCATAATTTTCGATTTGCATTTAAAAAGCTTTTAAATTTTAAAGATTGTGTAATTAAACCAATATAAAGGTTGAAAAATTATTAAAATTTTACTACGATTTGTTTTTGATTCTCATTTTCAGTCGACCGAAGCCATCCACCAGTTCGTAATAGTCAATCAATGTTAAGTATCTTGATGGACTCTTGATCGTTTTTGACTGATATCATCTTTTCAAAACTCTACACTCCATTATTGGTAAGATGCTCAAGAAAACCTATCTACTATTTTAAATAATGTAAATAATACAATTTGTAAAACTGTAGTTTTACATAACTATTCAACAATTTGTATTGTGAATCTTTCAAATTGTAAAATAATTATATGCGATAATCGTTTCAAAGCTGAATTATAATAGAAAAAAAAATGATTACATAAATTTAATCATATTTTTTTTATTTTTGCTATTTTATCCAAATTATAATATTACAGTTGTTTCAAAATTGCATCATTAATGAATAAATAACTACATAATTTTAATCATATTTTTTGTTGTTGTTAATTGGTACTAAATTATTTTAATATCACAGTTTTTAAATGTTTAGTGTCGTGAATAATACGTATTATATTCATGTAAAGAATTACATAAATAAAACAAAGATATATACACGTTTTATTTCATAGATTAAATATTCAATATATACACGCTTTATTTCATAAATTGCTTCACACATTCAAACAATTAATAAAATACGTATGCAATTTCAGCTTTTTTTATTCACATTTAACTTTTGATAGTTAAATGTGAATAAAAAGAGCTTTCAGATGAAAGCATACAACCTTTTTATTTAGATTTAAATTACTTTTGATATGATCATGAATACTTTCTATTAAATTATTTCAAATAAAGTTTTTGTTTTATTAAGACAAATGAATTTAAAGTATCCATTTAACATACTTTATATAATTAACAATTATAGAGTATTTTAAAAGTTGTTGTAAACATTAATTAAATATTGTGTGGAATTTTTTGTACGAATCTGATAGTTTTCAATGAAATTTATTTTTGTAGTTTTTGTAAGTCACTATATTTTAATTTAAAATAAAATGATTACCAAAGAAAAAAAATGTGAAATGACGTCAGATCAGTTTTGTGAATTAAATAAAAAGTATACCTTAAAATGATAGAGTCAAAGGAAACTATTAATGAACGTTATTTCACTTATATACTTTTTTTATGAGAACGGGTATTGCTGATATTTTTTCCCATTTCGTTCACAAAATCAGATGTCAATATATCCGGTATGACATCAACATTATTTCTCGATGAACAGAAAAAGTTGTTTTGTAACAAATTATTTGCAATATTTTACTCACTGAAAATGAAACGTAAATTGTTAATATTTTATAAGATAAAAATGTAAATATTGATATTTTTAGAGAAACATTTTAAGTTTTTAACATATTTTCGATAAAATATTTTAAAAATTATGATTAAGAAAATTAAATTTTTTATTTAAAAATCATTACTTTTATGAAGTGTATAAACTATTGCTAAAAGTATACATAATTTAATAATACAAAGTTTGCGATTTTGACGTGTTTTGATTTGTTTATAATAAATTACTGAAGTTAATATTCAAAAATAATCTTGAAAATGAAAATATATTTCATTAAAAATTGATTTCAAACCAACTTTACTAAAAAACATTTATTATCTGAAACACTTATTAATAAAGATATTTTGAAACACAATCAAATTAATAGATACTGATTAACGGAGCTTTAGAAGCACATTTTAGCGTAAATTCAATTTATCTAATACGAGAACCATCCTTTTATTAGCTATTCAATTCGACAATTTGCATATGGCCTATGAAATATTTATTCGCTATTTTAATTTACAACTTTCTATCATAATTTATAAAAGTAACATTTAATTTGTTTATTAATTTGACAGCTAACTTTCTATTTTTTGCAATTTCTCATAAATTTATTTGCGGAATTCTTTAAATAAAATACTTCGATGATTTATATTTCGCTTTTATTGAAGATGACAAGTCAAACAGGATAAAAAGAAAATGAAAAATCAAAATAAAATAAATTTGGAGTAAGTCTCTATAGTTATTATCGAGTTACAAATATTGTTACATATTTTTATGGGAATTAAATGGTTTTGCATCAATTTGTAGTGCACAACTTTCTAACTATTGAATTTATGAAAGAGTTTATAGTATTTTATTATTGTGTTTAAATGTGTGAAATAAATATTTTTATAATGTTTATTATAAAATTGTGAATGAAGGGAAAAACAATCTTTTCAGAATATTTGAGGTTAATGAATTATTATATTGTTTAAGTAATTATTTGTGTAAAATTTTATATTATAAAAATATTATATTTCCCCAAATATCAAAAATTAAATAAATAAAATTAAAAATATTTAAAATTAATGAACAAGATAAGTTTTTAAAAGTGTATTTATATGTTTTATTCACATTTTTTAAAATTAATCCGTGTAATAGGATTATTTTTCAAACAGTTTGTATACCATATGTCATAATTTCAACTAATAAATTTGTTTATCAATACAGAACATTTTGAAACTAAAAGTGAACTTGACATCCTTTTAATTGATGCAGCTTTGTAATTATAGTGCTGAATTTATGGGTTTAATTTAAAAAATGCAGGCAGATAAGTAACTATCATAATTTGTTGGAATTTTTTTTTTTTTTTTTGTGTGAGCCAGTGTTTTTTATCTCTAAATTACAGTCTGTTTAAAATAGAATTGAATTTATCAAAACAGTAGGCATTTAATGAAATAGAATTTATTTTTAGGAATAAAGTTAAATTGAGGTAGTTCAGAGTATCAGAGTTTATATTAATGCACAAATTCTTCATGTGGCAACGAAAAAGTATTAATTTAATTAACGTTACTTAATTAGTATGATTGTATTTATACAATAAATATTATTCGTCAAATTATCAAATGTTTTATTTTTACTCATTTAATATTCATTTACTTAAATGTAAAATCTGAAACGGGAAAAAATGAGAATTTTTTTACCATATGTATATACACAAGAATCAATCGACGGTTCGAATTTCATTGTTTGCATTTGTGCATAGCACCTCAAGTGATTTTCATTTTTATGTTCGGGAGTTCAAAGAAAGTTATCCCCTTTAATACTCTTAAGTGCAATTCCACAGTTTATCGAAACCTGGAGATTTACTGTTGAAGAAATTTATTTCGAGTATTTTTTTGGCGAGAATTGGCGCCGCTCCCGAGGATTACTCTTAACAACACGCACCACGAAATCCGGCTCTGCAACCCTACAAATGGGGGCGAATTGATAGGAAAGAATTGAAGGGCTCTGGGGAGACACGGATGGGGAAATGGCAGGGTAAAAAAGGGAAAAACGGGAGCAGGGTAGAATAAATACCCGAAGACCCTATAGATGTCTGGGACGTTCACCGAATACCAAATAACGTCAAGTGATTTTCTCCACCTTCAAGAACTCGCTGCTTTCTTGTTTGCAGAAAAACCGCTTAATGTTTTTTCAAACTGTAACCTTCTTTTTATTTTGCTTTATTCATTCGGCTTATATTTTTTTCTCTCCCTGAGAGAATGCTTTCTTCTGCCAATTTTTTATTATTGTATTACAACGCTTTAGTTGAAGCAATTTAAGAACAAAACGTAGTTTAGGGAGTGATAAGGAGAAGAGACCTGATAATTTACTGAGAGACGTTTAAAAGGGTTATAAGTTTGGTTGATCTGCAGTTAACAAGTAAATGGTCTTATAGGTCACCCAAGACTTCTTTTCTTTACTTTATTTCTTAATGCCTGCTCTGCAACTTTTTTATTTTGTAAGAAAATAGTTTAAGGACTGACTATTTTCATTATTTTTTTTCTATATAGATACTTCCATATCAAGAATAATATAATATTATATATTATCCTTTAAATTAATAACAAAAACTTTGGTTAGTAAGTTAATAATATATTTCATATGTTCTTGTAAAATAATGTATTTTCAATAAAAATTATTAACTTTTTGCTGTATTTTGAGATCAATATTTGCGATTCAGAGTTGTTTGAGACAAATTTTATGTTTCTAAATAATAGTAAAATAAATTTTCTCA
This sequence comes from Latrodectus geometricus, assembly GCA_026290005.1. NCBI lineage: Eukaryota > Metazoa > Arthropoda > Arachnida > Araneae > Theridiidae > Latrodectus > Latrodectus geometricus. The sequence continues at coordinate 66,277 of JAPDSC010097995.1, read as the reverse complement.
TTGCTTTCGTTACAACTAAGGGAATCTTTAGAAAAAAATTAATTTCTAAGTAGATATAGTCAAAAATAGCCCTGTTTTGATAATCCAAATCAAGAAAGAAAAACCATTGCTACTTAAGCAGTTGTAGTTTAAATGAAACTTAGCATATATGATTTCTCTTTTCAAGATTTGATTCCTCAGAACACATTCTAACTAGTTTCTAACTTATTCGCCTATCAAAAGCTTATTTTTCAGGTTTTGCAACTTTAAATAAGGTAATTCAATAGCTACTTATGCCCTTAAGATAGAAATAATCCTAAAGTTCCAAAAAAATCATGAAATTATAGATTATTTTTATATTGAATCTTCATTAGAAGCAAATGTAATCATAATTATATGGTATGAACAACTCAAAATAATTAATTTTCGAAATAAAACGCAGAAAATTATTTGTTTTAATATAATAAAAATGTCTATCAGTTTTATGATAAATTTGACAGTGTTTATTTAAGAACTCAGATTTGTATCAATATAAATGTGTTTAGTAACAAGTTTATTTTGAGGAAAAGTACACAATGAAATAAACCTTTTGATATCAATCAAGATGGGATAAGCGCTTTGTTACTTTTTTGAAATTATGCTGATTTTTTTATTTATACTTTAATTAAAACTACAAATCTATCATTAAATAGGCACTAAAAATGTAAATCTAAACTTGTGGAATTATAAAAGTTTTAAATAATAAATTTATTATTAATACTACCATATAATCTAAGTGATAATAGGTAATTAATGAAATATGAAAAATATTATTAACAATATAAAATTGTTTCTATTTTTATTTAGTTAATATAAAAATGCAAATCTCGCATTATCCAGTGAATCTTCTGAATTTAATAGTTAAGATTTACATTGAAATAAAAATAAAACATCATTCACTCTTTACCTGAATTAATAATCATTATTGGAATAGATTTTAATATATTTTTCAACTAGAAGCAAATACAAGGATAAATTTTCAAAAATGGTGTGAAAATTTACAAAAATATATTAACGAAATACACATTCAAAGTTAGGTGGGCTTGTGTAAATTACTAAATTGAAAGTTCTTCTGCAATAGCTTTAAAATGGATTATACAGTTTTATAAGATTTAATGTTAAATGCGTTGCCATCAAAAAGATAACTTTATGCTCATTTTGTTTAATAGCAAATAATAGATGAATAATCGGAAAATTTGAAGAAATCCCCTTATAAATTTTCGAGAAAGTTGGGAAATCCATTAAAAATTGAACTTAATAAATTCATATGCAAGTTTGAAAATTTTATCATTCTCTATCTTTGTAATTACAGAAACATGGCCAAGTTAAATAATACGAAAAAATTTAAGTTTCGAATGATGAATATTACTTGACGTTAATAAGAACATTTTATTAGATTTTTCATAAGAAATATTTTCATTTCGTTCAGATATTTCTCTTTAAAGCTTTTAGGTTAAAACCTTTTGGTATTTAAAGTAGGAAATCATTAATTTTCGTAAATTTGAATCGAGAAAATTTTACACGATTCACAAGGTTTTAAAATGTTTTGAATTATGTAGAAAATTTATCTAGTTGAGCAATCCAAACAAGACTAGGTCAAAATTAAATGAAAAATTAGATTTCACGGAATACTAATAAAAAGGTTGTTGAATTGCTACACCGTAAATTTTTTTAAATTATGAGAAAAATTATAGCTTCATATTACTTAAGATAAATATTAAAACAGAATTGATTTGCTAATGTTGTAATATTACGTGTCTGAATTTATGTAAAAGAAATGGAAAAAATTCTAGAGTTAGAAAAGTTTAACAACATGGAATGAATAAATTAAAATAGGGAAAATGGGATGAATTTATGAAAATAAATCCTATATACGGTCATTTGCATTAATTTAAAATTTTATAATAATTCAGATGCATTATAACTTAATTTTAAAATTGCGTAAAATAGTGTATTAACTAACAAATTTTATTTCCCAATTATTTTTGAACACATAAAAATTTCCAATAGAATGTATTTTCAGTAAAATATCTAGTAATTTATCATAACAAAACATAGTTTTACGTATGAATGTTATAAATAATAACATATAAATTTATTTCAATCAATAAACAAGTGACAAAATGTTTGTGTATTAATATTATGCAAATTAAGAGTTAAAACTATTATAAATTCTGTATTAAAATAAATCTAAAATATTCAGAATCATAAAATTCCGCTTGCAAAAATATTCAATTACATGAAAAATTGTAATCCATATTTACTAGAATGATTACTATTGTTTAATTAGGTATTAAAAATAAAGAGATTTCCTTGTTTAGATGATTTTTATCATAGATAAATTGTTAAAAGAGAAATAAATGTTTTAATTTAGCAAATAGGATGGCATTTTATGCTACTTAACATTTATTATTGAACAACAATTATTCTTCAGTAGAATATTCAATATAAGCACATAATTACATTTTAAATCTCACCATTATCTCTTTATGTCAAAAATAGTATCTTTTATATTACTTAAATACTGTTTTCTTTTATATTGTAGTCAAGTTATAGATACTACTCCAAGCTAAATATTTTGTTTAATAAATTAATATTTATTCCTTAAAATGATACTTAATTATCGCGATATAAAATTTTAATGAAATTCAATGGATTCGCATTTACTCTATTTCTTGATGACAGAAATAGATAAGTTCTAATTATCTGAAATTACACAGTTCTTAGAAAACAGAAGTCTCTCACTGTTTAAAGACTTAATAGAAAGTTTTTAGAGATTTCAAATAATAGGTAACGAATAAAATTACATTTATTGAAAGAGTGATAATGATAAAATAATTTTAATGACACAAATCGGAAATAGCTTTTATTATATTATCGGGTAAATATTCTTAAAATTTAACCTGTTATTAGGTTACTTTCACTGATTTATTTGATTAATAATTCTGATAGAATTGCTTTTGTGTCATACTTTAGCTATTTTGCATTTTTTTTTTATCAATTAATTACTTTTAGTGTTTGGAATTTCTTGATTCTTAGTGGGTATTTTTAATATCAAATATAAAAATTGAATTTTTTAAATATTAAATAAAAATCTTTCATTAAATTTTGAAGTTCAGAAATTTACACTCATTTCAATACTATGTTATGAATTCAAATAATTGTAATAATTGTTGAACATTTTCAAATTTAAAAACCAAATATCTTTTCATTATTTGACATTTATTGAACTTAGAACTAAGAATTACTTATTTATTTTGAATAAAAATTCTGTTTTAAAATTTTAAATTAATTTAAAGTTTTGAAACAGAACAAAAATAGAATAAAATTCCTTAAATTAATACACATTTTTTAATATTTCCATATAATTAATTATAATATATTAGCGAATACTTTTGATAAAGATATGGAGATATATAAAATAATTAAGGAAAAACTCACAAAAAATACTTAAAAAAGATTAAACATTTATTAAGTTTTGTTTGATCGTCATCTTACGAATTTGCCTAAGTGTGGTAAAAATTGATATGAGAACTTGGCTTGATAGAATTTGGTCATCCGCTATGTAAATTTTATTTCTTAAATTAACAAAAAATGGAATTTATTTAAAAACTTAAAATTTGAATTTATTCCTTTATTTTTCCAAACATAATTAAGCAATTTACATGCAAAAAATACTTGTGGACAGAGTAGTTATTATTTAAATTTACAGATAATAAAAGCTAAGAAAATTATTTTCAAACTTAAATGACTGAAATAAAACATTTTCACCATTAAAAATACTTTTTTTTAAATTGAATTTATCGAGAGAAAAATATTTTTTGTAAGTAGATTACTTTATTTGATGTCAAAAATTCAATAAATTCCAACTATAGCATTTAGTTCTTAAAAACCATTCATACTCATTTTAAGGAATTTCTTATACTCTTTCAAAAAACAAAATTGAAGCTCAGTGGTAACGATTATAAGAGAACTATTCATTAATTAACACAGCAAGGTAAGTATATTAAGTTTTTATTAATTTTATATAGTCTTATCCAAATAACAATTCTCCTGAAAACTGTTTTTAGATTCATACAGATAAAATTTATATTAACTATCGAAAATATATTTTATTTGAAAATTATACGCGATAGATGAATTTATCTTATTGATTTTCTATATTTATCTTACTAGTTTTCATTTTAAAACATGAAATATCTTTTCTAGACACGAATAAATCTCCTATTTTTTCACATCAAAATAAAATTCTATAAAATTATTCCCGAATCACTAGAATTTTTCGAATTATTTTATCAAGAATAATAAAATAGTTCATTATATATGGAATCCATTCCTTCTGGTATAAGTTTTTAATTAAAATAACAACTGAAAGTTGAATTAAATGAAAAATGAATATGAGAAAACGTGTAAAACTAAACTTTAGGGTACTCCCTTGGCAAAGATGGCGATTTTTGTTTTGCTATCGTTTTTATTGGCGATTTTTGTTGGCACAGAACAATCAATTGCTCTGTTGCAATCAGAATATGATTGGATTTTGCCCAGCTTGGCGATCAATCGCGATTACAACTTAGCAAGAATCAAAGGAGCACCCTAAAGTATAGTCTAACCAGAAAACGTTTTTCAGAAATCTGTTCAAACTTACTCGAAAGAAAATAAATTTAAATGCCATTTAAAATAAAATTAAACATTATCAAACAAAATTTTAATCTTAGATTTAGGAGATAAAATTAGAAATGTTTTATGAGATTCATGAAATTTTCCTCGAGTATTTTTAATCTACGAAACACCAAAAACGATTAGATAAATCTCAGAAATTGAATGAAATTTTTCATGAAAAATCCAACTATCAAATATGTAATGATGTCAGCACATTTGTTTAGATAATACATGCAGACAATGAGATAATGAATAGATATTGAAAGATTTCACAAGGAAGTGAACATCTTATAGCTATTAATTTAAATTAAACTATGCTAACATACAAACTATAATTACCTGATTTATCAAAATTGCTGTTGATTTAATATTTTAATTGCTTTTAGGTTTGCTGTTAAAATATTTGAATAAAATTTAATTTTCGAACCATAAATCTTTTACGGATTCATAGGTTCTGAGATTCCTTTTCCTTTGGAAAATTGAAAGGATTTCAAAGCATTCATCTAGATGGACTACACTACAACTTTAGTTTGATTTCTGGTATTTACCAATTCCTAGAAAAAGGACAACTCCTTATTCCTTTCATCCAATGCAGTGCTTCATCCCAACCTCGACGGACCAATTACAATCACAACTACAGAGAGAGTGTTTCTTTCCCTTTGGATTTGAAGACCAGCCCGTGGGAATAGATGGACTTAAAGACAGGAAAATAAAAAAAAGAATATCTCTCTGATTCTTTCTTTGTAATCAGATACCCTTGGTGGAAGAAGTGCATCATCCTACAGTCTTTTCGAAAAGGTCTTTCCTAAGCCTCTTCCACCTTACAAATGCTTTGGGAAGGGGAATACTGGATGTAAAAGGGGAAGTATTAGAGAAGGGGAGGGGAAAAAGAAGGGAAAAATCTATGAAAGAGCAGGTGCCTTTTTTTTCTTCCCTTTTCTACCTCTCTTCCTTTGCTTCGAATGTTGTTATGGAATAAATCCAGAGTCCGATACAGTTAAGCTCCTAAAGCAAATAGGTTTTCACGACGCTGAGGTTGCAAGAAACTTGTGAGTCGATGGAATATTTCACATAATTTTCGAATTGGAATGCTCTGCGTTTGGAATTGATGGCATTATCATCGATTGAAGGTGAATACATTTATCGATATACATGGTATTGCTTCCAAAACATGGCTAATTGCTTGTAGGTACAATAGAATATGAAGAACTAATGCTTGTTTTTAAGACACAAATCAATATTTTCAAATATTGATGAAATGGAACTTTTTTTTTGCTCTACATTTATTTCTATTGCTATACTGAAATATCAAAAAACTAAAATAATTAAAACGAGAACATGCAGAATTTTATAGTTTTTAAATCGAATCTATTTGAATAATAGAAAAATTAAATGTGCTTATAATATATTTAAACGTATGTAATATATTTCATATAGATTAAATTAATAAGATATAAATATTGGCGTTTATAATTTTTAAAAAGTAAATGGCAATAGTAGTAAATATATTTTTAATGAATTTTAAAGGAACATAAATCAAAATAAAAATTGTATCGAAAATAGAAATGTCTCCATGAGTTTTCAAACCTGTATTGAAGTTAAAATATTTACATAATTAGATATTTGTGAGTTAAAAGAAGCATTTTTATTAGTTTTATAGAAAATGAATACTTATTTCTTAACCCGATATGCTTACAGAATTTAAAGAAGTAAAAACTGCTTAGTAACGTCAGAAAAATTATCCAATTATTATTTTTTATTGCAGATAAATCATGATCAATCCACATTTATACCAGTAGCAAATAGACTAAATATCAAATTTGTTTATAGTTAATTATTTAACAAATGAGAATTAATTGCTCAAAAGTCATTTATAATACTTTAAATTTGTTATTTAAATCAAGAAAATAGTGCTGAGATCAATAGTAATGGCTGAAGGCTTTCATAGTCTGGGTCACATCAGTCCATGTTTAAACTGAATTCAAAGTTTGCCAAGTTTCATGTGAGGATTAAAACCCCAAATGATATTATAGCTCATGTATTAATGATAAAAAAGAATAACTTTCGTAATCATAACTTTAGAGACGAAACATAACAATAATTCTATTATTGCATTCTTTTGCAAGAACTTTAACCATTTTTATCCTTACATACCTAACTTGTTAATCCAATTAAATTTCGGTTTCGAAACTTCATTCTCCATTTACTTCGAGCGAAAACATGGAAAATGTCTTTATGAACATTAAAAATTCTTTCAGCCATTTAATACTTAGGCTTCGCTTATATTCCTATTGAATTAAATTGCTGAAGCTACAGGACTTTGAACAGAAATGTTCGATTTTTTGTTTTGGAAGGAAAAGAAGGCTTTGCCAATCTCACAGACTGTCAAAGTCTTTTCTAAGGTTTCGTGTTCCCGGGAGTTGATCGTCGATAAGACTTCTATTTTTTTACAGCTTAGCAAGAAGCGAACCTTCTCCAGGAAGTTCTTTTCACGACAGCTTAGACCACATAACAGCCTTTCTGAGAATAAAAATTCATACTCTCGCCCACCAGAAAATGTTTATTACACCAAAAAATTCATATTGGAAAAGGTTTTGCTTTTTCCAGGGAAAATAGTTAAGGAGAAGTTTCAGAACAAATTTCAGAAATGATAACGAAAAGCAGACGAACCATCAATTGAAAACAAAAAAAAAAAGTTTTTTTAAATATTTATTTTCTAAAAATATCTTTTGAAACTAATAATAAGGATGTGGACTAAAACACATTACAATTATTTAAAATATTAGAAATTTCTTATTCTATGACTTTTAATTAAATTGACATCTATAACTAATGTTACGGTCTAACGCAACTACAAAATAATATCACTTAACCAATCAGAAAGTGTTTCTTTCTAATTGATTTTAAAATGTATTCCAAACATCAAAAATGTTTGGAATACATTTTTGATGTTTCTATGTTTTTACTCTGTTTTACGTATTTTGTAATCCATGTTTCAATGTCTGGTATAACAGTTTAAATGGATTAGTAAAAAATACTCTAAAAGCCTTACATTACTTTTTGTTAAACTGTGTGTGTAATTGTGAATAATAGTATTATCTTCTACCTTAATTACGAGATGATATCACTAATTTCAATCACATTTTCAATAACGTATTCAAAACATATTTAAAATTAGTGATATTTTCAAAAGCTGATTCAAAATGTGAATCTGAAAATCTTATCAGAATCTACTATGTGCAAAGAATATAACAGATTGTATTCAAATTTTGATAAGATATCAATTTCAATGAATTATAAAAACATTTTCTAAATTTCTTGTTTCATAATTCATTTGATTGAGCAGTTTTGATTGATAGTGCCACGGTTTACTATGATTATACGATAGTATCACTATTTTCATTCACATCTTGAATTACACATTCAAATGTGAATTTTAATCTCACAATGTGTTGAGTACAAAGAATGTAATTTATATTCTATGCAAGTAGAATATATTAATTTTAAAGAATGCTAAAAAAATTAGCTTAAGAATCTTAAATTGATTAATTAGGCAAATACATTGATACAGGTATAATAAATATACAATATTTTCAATAGATGAGTTTGAATTAAAATATGAATGATATCATTAAAATTATTAATGCCTTTATCTAATTATTATTACCCAGAATTCAAAATAAAAATGGAAAATTTTGTGTTTGTTTTGAAAAAAAATGGATATCGATTTTCATAAATTTTGTAATTTTTTTAGCAACAAAAGTATTTGAAATAATAAATTTTACTTGCAACAATCACAAAAATGTTTTACAAATAGATAAGTTTGAAATAATTATGTGGTAAAGTTTCACATCTCAATTGTTTTCTTTGAGTAGGGAATATCAATGAGTATCCCCATTGGATGACGACTTTCTTAGTTTCTTAAATTTTATCAGCCGGATAAAATAGATGGCGCCAAGTTTTCCTTTTCCCGGGATTGTTGAATGTTTGTATTTTGATGTCAATAATAATTTATTAATATTTTCAAACGATGCAAACTTTTTAGCTTGATATTTAATACAAACTTGTCCTTTTCTTAGAACTGTTAGTTTATTTTGTTATATATTTATATATATAACAAAATAAATTTTTATGCCTCTCATATTTTGAACTGAATAAGTGATATTGAATAAACAATTTCATATGAAAAGATTTTAAGATTCATAACAGCAATTTTATGTTTTGATATGACTGAGTTTCTTCATGAAAGCTAAAAAAAGAACTTTAATTTTTCATAATTTTCCATTAATATTTATTTTGATTTATCAAAACTTTACCTTTGATTTATCATTATACATATGAAAGCATTAAAATATTTCAATCAAAAGAAATGATTTCTATGTTGTTTAAATAAATATATAGAATATATTTAAATTATATAGAGATTGTTCATAACTTTTGACATGTATATTCAATTATAATTAGATCTCTATGTCAAATTGATCAAGTTCAACCAAACATTTAAATGGTGTAAAGTCATTGCGTAATACTAAAAATTCTACTGCCTAAAAAATTAGTTCGATTAAAACAAGTTTTATCTAAAGGTAAATTAAAGTTTCACTAATTTTTATCAATATGTTTTCAAAAAAAAAAAAATGCAGGTATAGTAACATTTCTTCCATAACGCACAAAAATAATTAGTGTTTTAAAGATTCTTAGGTGTTTTTCCAAAGCATTTACTTCTCTAAATCAGTTCTAGAGTTTTGAATTAAATACTTTTTGTAACATTTTAATTTATTACATTGCAATAAAGTTTGTAGCCATTTTATTCAAATCTAACAAATTACTTCTGATGCGAAGTTGCAATTATTTTATTTATTTTAGGAAAAGCGCTTCTTTTTTAGACGAGAATTCAAATAAATGTTTTTGATTTTTCAATTTATTCTAAATTAGGTGAGAATGAAAAAAACTTCATTCAAAATGTACTACAGCTCTTGAGATTATAAATTTGTATTTTTAATCCCAAGAGTAAAATAATCACGAGGAAAACGATTTCTGAATTTAGGTAAAAAAATTTTTGATTATTTAAATTGACGTTTAAAGAAGTAATTGATTAAATGGTATTTAAGGTATGTTTTATTATAATTAGGAAATATTTCATGGTATCATTCAGATGATAATGTAAACATTTATTATTGTTTATTTTGCAAAAAATTTATTATTATTATCAAAATAAGCTAAGAAATCACAGACTTAGAAAGTATTATTTTAACAACTAAAAAAGATTTCACAAATGAATAAATATTTTATGAATGTAAAAAGTATTCATGAATGAATAAATGCAATAATTAATGCATATTTTTATGCAAGGCTATATTCTCTAATTCAAATTTTCATAAATTCAATTTCATTTTTTCCGTGGCAAAAGCTCCTAAGTAATGATATAAGATTAATAAACTCAAATAAAAGAACTAGAATTTCATTATCTATTGAATCAGTCTCTTTCTCTAGAAATATATATGTATGCGGTTTTTCCCTAATCTAATACACTCAAGCTAGTCTAAATATTCTAATTTTTAGCAAACACTCTAAACAAGGAGTGGCCAGGACGTCAACCGTGGTCGATTTGTCGACTTCGAAAACATTTTAGGTAGTCCGCGCGACTATCTTGATAATAACGTCTGATACTAACAATTTAATTCATAACTTATGACATAGAATTAATGAATCATTTAAAATAAAAATTTAGCTTTAAAACCTAAAACAAACTGTGCAAAGTAGTACAATTAATTTGTCGTTTTACAGTGAATTAAATAGAAACAACTTAAAATGGGATCTGCTTTTTCAACCATGAAAGCCATAAAATCCAAGCATCGGTTGCGTTTAACAGATGAACATTTCGTGTTTACGCATTGCAATAAGCTTGTACCAGCCACAATATAATAAATTTATCGCAGATATACAGTCCAAATTTCACCTAAACGAAGTGAATAGGAAGGTAAATTTTTGATACATGAATACTTTGATTATTTTCGTCAGTAAATTTTTATTTTGCAAATATTAATATTAAATCTTTTTTAAAAATTTAGATAATCTACCATTTTTTCTTGTTGAAAAAAATAAATATGAAAACATATACGTTGCGTTAATTTAGCTCTGCCATTGGTAGACCGCCTTCGATTTTTTCAATGTGGAGTAGACCACGGATCCCAAAAGTTTGGCCACCCCTGCTTTAAACTAACTACTTGTAATGATGGTGATTTGTAATTTAATGAGAACAATATATTTTAAAAAAGTATTTATCATTCTCCTCAAAAAATAAATATTTATAAAAGAAGTATTATAATCTTCATTTTAACTGATATATATTTTTTGAACTACTGTGTATAAAATACAATTTTGTTTTTCAAGCTTTATTTTTATTTGCTGAATAGTTTGATGGAATTTAATTAAAAAAATAAAATAAAAAATACTTCCCGACTGATTACTTAGCTTCTTTGAATTACTTGTGAGGAATTTTCATAAAGAACACTTTTAATTTCATAGATCAATATAAAAAATAATTTGAAAAGAAGCTCATTTATTTATTTACTAATATTGATTAAATTTACCCTGTCCTTTAAGCAATTATGAAACTTAAGCAATGAACAATTGTCTTTAAACAATCAACAAAACAAATAGCAATTTTACCTCTAATCCAATTTGTAATTAATTACTTAATATAAAATGATTTAAAATCAATGATATTTGCCTTTTTATTTTCTAAAAGAAAAATAAGAGATAGAGTTTTAAAATACTTGAAATTCTATTTTTTTAATTGTTTGAAATAATATTAGTATATTAGGCAGTCACAAAATATCTTGAATGGCTTGATTTTCGGGTCTATTTGCTTCTTTTTAGTTTCAATTTAATACTTAACTTTGAAAATATTTTAACTATGTCTACTTCCTATAAATGGAAGAACAGAAAATCTTTCAAACTATATGCTTTTCATTGAGAAAAGTCTGAATTGGAAATTTTTGCTCTAATTATATAACAATTTTTTCTAATTTTAACATTTGTAATTATTTAAAAACTTAAAAAAGTATATTAATGATAATTATCAATAAGAATTCTCCTATAAATTTGATTTTTCAAAACAATGAAAAAATAACCTGAGGATATTTCGTTTTCTTAGACAATGAATATTGTTATGTCTAAACAATTTGGACTAAATTTCTAGTTTTTTTTAAATATTTAAACTAAAACAAAGCACTATATTTGTAGAATCATTGTTTCCTAAAATGTTGAATTTTCTGCTGGTTTAGGAAATAGTATATTATTTTAGAAATATATATATAAGTCTGTAAATACATTTTCAACAAGCACAAATTTGAAACATATTTAAGTTTCGGATCTAATATTTTAAAATGTGAAGCTGTTTTCTTTAATAAGTTAATACTCCTTTACAAGTTAACTATTCTATCAAAGAGCTTTCAGAAAATTTCATGAATATCTATTAGTTATAAAAAAGATAAGCTAAAGACATTATAATAAATTTTTAGTTTGATAAATAAAAAGAATTTATCAAATAAATATTTGAAAAATGTACTATATAATATTTACTAATGGCCAGCTCTAAGACTTTACATATGTATTTATTGGGTTGGAGGGAAAGTTCTGTCGTATTTAAATTTTTCCCTTTAAATATTACAAGTAAATGATGAACGGTAAAAAAGGGCACCTTTTATATTATACAGCAGCTAAAAAAAAAAAAAAAATCCGATTGACTCACTAGCCAGATGTTTTTTTTTTTATTTACAAGAAAAATCACCTGCCTATTTAAAATACGATAGAACTTTCCCTCCAGCCTAATATATTTGGCTTAAAAACCAAAAGCAGTCAGCAGAATTTTGCAAATAAATTTAAATAGACAATGTTTTATTAGTATAGTATGTCGAAAAAAAACAAAACAATTTTAACTGATTAAAAAAAATATATAGCTTATAAAAGATTATTTGGAAAAAAGTGATAAGCTGTTGTTTATGATCTAATCGCATATCAATTAAACGGAAATGGTTGAGAATAAGTATGAAAGTGCAGGCAATGGTAAATTCGAAAAAAATAAAATAAAAATAAATTGAGCAAAGTTCAGATTTAATTCAAGAAGAAATACTACGTTTTTCATTTGTTTCGCCCATTTCACTGACACTGCATTTTATAAAATAAACATTTTTCAATATAATACCTAGTATAAGTTTCTACGTTTGAGGTTTTAGTTTTTAAAGTCAAAATACAATCAAATCAAAAACAATGAAAACGAAAAGTTTTCTCCCGGTAAATCAAAGAAAAAATACTTTCTAAAAACTCATGATTATCTTATTTCATGATTATTTATAGCAGCGCTTAAAATAAATTGCTTAAAAGGAGCAAATAGTTATCATTTAAAGGGAAAATTATGTCTCCCGAAAAATCAGTCATTTTTCAGGAAAACATGTATTTTTCCCTAAAAATTTATTTTTTTCCCTAAGAATTTTTTTTAGTAAATTTTGAAATAGAACAAATTTTGGTAAGTAAAACTAGTAAATAAATTTTGAAAAAAATATTTACTTCCTTTAGTTTTCAACGATAATTTTTATTTCATTTTAAATGTAGAATTTGTACAATTGAAAACAATTATTTTTTTGAGATTAAGTAAATTTATTCACTTATAGCATTTTTCCTTGTAATGAATTCGCATTAAAATTTTCGTATATGGCGAACGATGAGTTTTTTGATATATCGGAATTGTTTTTGCTGCGAAGAATGTAATAGCAATACTTTTATGCAACTTCATTTTTATACGAAATACTCCAATTAAAATTATATTAAAAGATATGTACTTCATAACTGGTAGTAAATGTTTTGCAACTTTCTTTTATCTCCGATTAGAAACCTATTGCATTAAACTAACATTATTTCTGAATATTTTATTCTACATCTGTATCATAAAAAATTTAAAAACATTCTGTTATTAGACTTCATGCTACTAAGTTATTTTATTTTGAATAATTTATAGGACGTTTTCCTGGAACCAGTAAGGTTAAAAAATATAAAGAAACATACCTTTTTTCAAATACGTAGAAGAAAAAAGTCGAAACGTACTTGCTTGTTATATATTTTATAGTCTCTTTGGAAGTTATTGTTAAATTGTAATTAGGCGCTTTGTGAAGCCTTTTTATTATTTCCTACTATACTCTAAGTAAATATTTTAGTGCTCAAACAAATTTAATAAAACGAATATTAAGAGTCTTTTCTGTTTATCTAAGGACCATCGCTTTTGCGGTCACAGTTGAAAGACTACAATGATAGTTTTCAAAACCCAATGCCAGACAAAACATATCGCCAAAATATACAAATAACCATTGTTCCAAAAATAACACTCTATCTTGTGTCAAATTTAATTCTTTTTCTCTTGGTATTTGGTGTTCATGAATTCTAGAAAATCATCAATTTGTTTTTAGAATTATAATCTTGTTGATAGTAAAGTGGAAAAGGGGAAATGTTTGAATTATCAAAACTGTTTCGTTTCTTCCACGAAATATCTTAGGAAACTTTCAAAAGTAGTTACATATCTTTAATTATTGAAAAGCAAATCGACATTTTGATTTTAATACTCAGGTTTCGTTTTAAGAGAAAAAGAGTTATTAAGGTATGTAGAAATATTAAAGGCCTAAAAAGTAAAACATAACTTTTATGCTCGACAAGTTTTTATTAATAAAAAAATATATAAATTTAGTATTAGATTACATTTTGCTTCCTGAAGATTTATTTAGTCAATTAAAATATAAAATTCTCTTTTGAAATATGATTTTTCTCGGATATTGAAAATAAATGCTATGTTTTTAGCAATTGCTTTAGCTAGTTTTTTAGCGAGTTGTTAGCAATTTATTTAGAAATTAATCTAATGAAAACTTTTGGCTGCTGTTTCTTAAAATAACAAGGGAACAATTAAATATTTCAATTGAGATGAATTAATTGTGAAGAAAATGATGAATATATTTTATGTTGAGAAAATTCGACTAAAATACTAAATTGAAAAAGTAGAGAAAAATTAAATGTTTAAATCGTGAAACAGAATTTTTTACCGTGGCTCGACGAAATTATGTTCTGTTGTTTTTCTTTTTTTAAAATCAAAAGTATAAAGTTATTTAGCTTTATTATCGGTTCTTCTAATTATCATAAAATACTAACTTTTATAAAAGTTGAATTCGTACCTTTTACATTATTTTTACTAGAGTTTATAGAGTTATAGATTAAAGGGTTCGATTGACAACATTGAATGCTTAAGGTTGAGAAAATTTACGGTTGGAAAGTTCAAAAAACCAAAATAAATATTATTTTTATGCCAGTTTCAAAATGAGTTTAAATCATAAATCATCATTAAAAAATGAGTTTAAATCACATTCAATTAAATCACTTAGATAAAGTCAACAACACTACCTCATGCGTCAAAAAGAAAGAACTGAATAAAATTTAGTTATTTTCATCTAGATATTCTTAATTTATATTTTTTAAATAGGCATTATCATATTCAAGATAAAAGCCAGTTTTTTTTTAACCATTTGCTGGAAAAACTTGAACAAGTTTATTGTTGCTAAATTAAATTTAAATAAACTTAGATTCTCGTACAAACTCTAACTTTCAAAACATGATTAAAGGAAAAGTAAAAAATTAATTCTTTAATTTAAAATAATTTAGAATTTTAAATTTTATGCTTTATACATTTCATAGAAAATAATTCATCTTGGATCGAAGTGAAAACGATGAGAAAGGTTACGTGTATGCAATAAAAGTAATTTAATCTTACTAATACCCTTTGGTAAGTACCTTAAGCATTATATGAAATAGTTCCTTGTGGTTCAGCAGTTCGAGGTTTCGATTTTAGGTAAGGATGTTAGTAAAAGTTTGCAATCCACATTCAAAGTTCATACCGAATAATCCACTTTCAAGGTTCATGCTTTCGTGTGCAAACAATGATCGTTAAAATAAGCAAAATCAAAAATCGTACCAAATGCTAAATCTAAGTTGTCAATTACCATTCGTTTCACTTAAGAAAAACAATAAATTAAAAGTGAAATTTTCTTTTTAGAAAAGAGCATGAACTAAATTTTTAAGATTTTTACTTAAAAAGTTATTTTTTAAAGTATGATTTAAAAATACTCTTTCGGTCATGCTAAAAAACCATCATATATATTGCCAATACACCTTAAATAATTTTTCAATACGAGATAATAAATTAAACATTTTTTGAGATAGAGTATATCATTATAGCTTTTACATTACCGAAAACATTATAAGCTCAATGTAAGAAAATGCCATATTTAAAACATTAGGCATTCATTTCACACGATTGCTGAAAATTATAAAGTTCAAAATATTTACAAAAAGAAACATCTACAAACTTAGCCATTTAAGCATTAAAATTGAAAAGCAAAGAAGAGTTTTTAATAAATATATTTTTTGATTATTTTTCAACTTTTGACACGTGTTTTTTTTATTAATATAACAACTATACAAATTATATTTTGCAATATTTTTATATTCAACTTTGACACTACATTTTCAATATATTACTTAGAGATATTGTGTAATCAGTTACCGTCTCAAAATTTCGTAATTAGAACAATAGAACTGTAATTTTACAATAGGGTGTAACTGATTCATAAGTTTTTTAACTAAAAATAAACTTTGGACTTTCCTCTGAGAATAGATTTCAAATCAATCGAAGGAGAATAAAATGCTAATCACTTTATTACTAAAGAAGTCAATAATTTCATGTAATTGTTTATAATAATGAGTAATGTAAATAAAAGACAGATAAAAATGCAATATCTACTTTAAGCAGAATTAATATCATTTAATTATCTCACTTTTTTTAAAAATCAATTTTAAGGAGCTGTTCAGTTTCTAATAACTTCAATACTTCTTAAAGAAGGAAAGATGCTCCAATGAAAATTAATAAAAAATTAGTGCCGTTTAATTTCTTATATGCTCAAACAGTACTTTTGGAAATGTTAAGAATTCTGTCTATTCAAGTGGCAACAGTGATAGCTTTTTATCTGTTACTTCCTGTTGGAATTAGTAAGAATAATCATAAGTATACACAGAAGTTTTTATTATAATCTTTAAATAAAATAATGGTTTCATATTATGGAAAGTACATTTTTAGTATCAAATGAATGTTTTTTTAAATTCTGCTGCTCATAATCCACATACAGATATGTATATTTAATAATAATGTATATGGAAGATCAAGCATTAAAAATGGTATATAATGACATTATGGGCGCAAAACTAAATTTTTTGTTATTTTATACTGAAAATAGCATACAAAAGATATTCACCCATAGTTGAAATATGTAATAAATCACGATAAGGTTTCGTAAAGTAGGAGTTAAATTTTTAGTAATTTTTTTGTATCGAAACTCAATTAAGGCTCCATTATGTATTAAAAAAACCTGAAAATATCGTTACACTAAAATAATATTTTCCAATTAACAATTTAATAATAAATAAAATTAACTATAGAATTGTTCCAAATCATATTTTTTAAACAAGAAAATTCAATATTTCATATATACTTTAATGGAAATTGAAGAAGCTGAAATGAAAACTGCGATTTTCTTTTAGTTTTCTTCTTTGTAAAACTCAAATTTCGGGATCCAAAATATAATTAAAACTATTAACTGTGACTGCCATATTGGTGAAAATTAAAATACTTAAAACATAGTGCTTATCATAAATTTGAAAAATTTTAATCCATCAATGTTTGGTAAATAATGTAATTAATAAAACAGCATTGTTTTTAACAAGAAAAAATGTAATACTTTAATTTTCTTCATAAATTTCAAATTAGAGTAACCCCTAAGATTCTTAAAAATGTTTTACGATTAAAATCTAATTAGAATCACGAATTTAATTGTCAAATATTGTAGTCGAATATTATTAATAGAAAACTCCTTCAAAGAAATAAATCATATAGTTGTTTCATTTATGAATCTTCTAAGAACTGCTGTTACTAAAAGCAAACATTCACTCAGTAGTTCTGAAACATTTAAAGATTATGTGACTTTTTGTAATTTAATTAAGATGAGAATATGTTTTCATTTTTTAGAATCTCTTTGAAGTTCGGACGTAGTTTGCTAAGGCGAAATGCGTCCTTGTTTATTATTCATCTACATCGGTGGCAACAGGTTTTAAATTAAATCTTCAACAACTTATCTTATTCTGCTTTGTTTTTCTCTTGAAAAAACCAGCATTGCAAACAACTTCGTTGAAATAATTTACGTTGTTTATTAAGAAAGAAAATAAGAGAAAAATAATTTTTTCTACAAAATAGAATTTGTACTTAAAATTTGAATAAAAAATTATACGGTTATGAAAAAGTGAAAGTTCTTAATATAGTTTAATATTCTTCCTTATAATAAGATATCAGTGAAATATTACAATTGTAATATTTTATATTTATAGCATGATTCTATGATGTAATTAAGCTTTTAACTGTAACTTTGTTGAGCATTTTTTTTAATTATATGTCTAATTTATCAGCAAAACTTGCTTTTTAACACTTTATATATTTTTCCTTGTAAATGTTTTTCAATGAAACTAAAAACCATTTATCAAAAAAAATTATTTCCAATTGAAATTTTTTCTATCTTTTACGAAGTATTTTTAATAATGTAAATTAAGTAGATTTGATTCTTATACTATAAAATACTATCATTGTGTGTGAGCACACAAGTAAATATTTTTAGAAGAATCATAATTTTGCCCTTGTTAAATGCCTTAAAGTAATACCTCAATTAAATGCATATAAATTCTTATTATAATCGTGTCTCGGCACAAAGCATTTTTTTTTTCTTTCAGAAAAGTGGTAAAATATTCCAAACTGAAAATATGTTGTTTGTAATATTTCCTTAAATACATAAGTCGATAAATTGTAAAATTTTGTACGTGCTATTTATGGCGAAACAAGTTTTATAAATTCACAAACATACCTTTTACAGGTGGAACTTGGTTCCCATCTGATATTGCCAGAGTGTTGGTGATCACTGTGTTTGAGACTGTCACTGCCACACCATCTTTATGGCAAACATTCGTTACTAAGTTGTCCCCTGTCCGAACAATAGGCCTGACGCAAAGGTTTCCATTGACTGGCGATCTGATAGAGTTACAATTAGGTGGTGTGCCAGATTTTTGTGTCATCTCTAGTCTTAGTTTACATACCATATTTGGAATGATTATAGCATCTGGTGCCACCGAACCATTGGGTAAGTTTGTTCCTTCATAGTCACCAACACCACCAGTTGGAGAACAAGAGTTTGATATACTCGTGGGTGTATAAGACTTCTTGCTCTCAGGACATGACAAATTTAAAGGTTGTTCCACATTGACTCTAGGTTCTTGATGATGGTGCATAAGAGGTTGCTTTGGCAAACAGTTCCCGTTCACCAAAGAGTTTGGAACGAGATTTTCTTGAGAAGGTGGGGGACTCATGGTCACTGTGCAGTAATGATTGTTGACCATTTCGGGTGTGCGCCTTTCGGAAAAACCAAGAATGTCCGCAATGAAATGAGGAGTGGGTTGCCTTGGCGGCTTTGCGTAGACGTGAGGATGCCAAGTCCTGATGGCCGTTACAGCCGGCAGATGACTCGATGGAGAGGCCAACTGCTGTTGGTGTAGTTGTGGATGATTTTGGAATGGCGAGGGGGAGTTAGACCCACAGCCGTTGGCCTGATGCATCATGTAGTATTCTTGCATTGGAAAGTTACAAAATGTCCTGGTATATGATGTTCATAAAGTATCCAATGGATTTTCCTTCACAATCCTAGTGCCTTTTCATTAGAAAATGTTTGTCATATTCGAATTCCATTTGATGTCTTATAGCTGAATAATCAATCTTAACTTATTTAAGTAGTGAAAGATATCAATAATATATTACTTATTTTTGATGACTAAGTCTATTGGTTTTAACTAGGAAAAATTCTTCTATTTAATACTTCTGCTGCATCATTAAAGTAAATGTAATTACACATCGCGAAGTACATATATCTTTTGATAAACAATGCACTAACTATCAATGGCATATTATCGAAGTTCCTTTAAAGTTTCGGAAACTGTTAAGTGTTCCATTCAATAAACTGTTTCGAAATCGTCATATAAATTATGAAAATATTGCAACTGCCTATTTCCAGTCACAAATATGTTCGCAAAATTCCAGTCCTACAGATCAGAGGAAAGGGAAATAAAACAAGTATCGTGCATCAACAATCAGAGCACGCGATAAATTGCACTTGAAAGAGCTCACAGGAGGAAGAGATCCACTTTGCGAGATGTGGCTGATGTTTCTGAACTCTCTGACGCAACTGACGAGGAACACGCGGAGCTTGCTTTGCGATCGTAAAAAGGGAAGGGGGAGGAGATGGATAGGGGGCGCAGAGGTGGAGTTCGCCGAATGTAGGGGGGATACCAGTGGGGGTAGCTATAATCCACGCGCCCAATCAATAGAGAGGGGCAGGTTTCTGGTGAGACGCTCCGGGAAAATGTCTTAATTTAAGTGCGCTGCAATTAATACCGAATCACTTGATACCCCAAAACTGGTGTGGCCAACATTTGGCAATCAGAAATATAGCTGTTTGTGTAAAGGTCTGTGTGTGAACGCAATTTATTTTGAAAGGAAATTTCGTTTTGGCGGAATCTTAGGCGATGTCTGGCCAAATTGTGGCGTGGAAGTTTAGTAGTATCATTTGACGTATTATCGATAACTCAACTCTTTCTGAGAAGTTATAGAGGGGAAAAAGTTATATCCGTTGAAATGGGTGCCACGAAGGAGGAGAATTTTTTCCCTCCCCTCACTCCTTCTGAGTATTATGGCAATGTATTACGTCATATCAACTTGAGTTGTAGAATGAATAAAAAAAGAATGAGGTTTTCCTGTTCATGAGTTTCGATGCGAGATGTTTTTTGTTTTGTTTTGTTTTCGTGGAAATAAAAATTTTGAAGGATCGAATTCAGAAAATAATATTCGTGAAATTTTAAAATTATTTCAGAAAAGCATCAGCGGTAAATCTAGAATATAATAGTTTTTCTAATGATATATGAATGTAAGGAAACTACTTTAAGGTATATAAACTATTTCTATCTGCATGAAATAATAATATTACTGGTTAGTAAAATGGTCAGATTTATAAGATCGGATATAAAATAATCATGTTTTGTTTTGTTATTGGTTGTTTGAGAAACAATTTGTTTACTAACCATTATTCATTTGCTATTTATTTTTCTATTTATGTAAAAATTTCTATATTAAATTACATAAAAATTTATTATGAGATTGGGAAAATTATTTCTTTTAAAATGGAAAAGATTTTTCTCTTAAACAGAAATTAATTGCCCAGTAATATAAAATAATTTATATTATGTTTATAGCATTTTTAAACCTAAATCGTCGTTTTGGTTTTGAAATGTTGGTAATAATGAAATGGCTAATAATCTCTTTTACTGTATAAAGAGAATATACACAGTTTAATTTTTATCAACATTAAAACCAATTCAAAATCCAAAACAAGAATTAAGTTTTGAAAATAATCTAAAATAATATATAACGTATTCAGTTACATAAATGTGGAGTTAACTTCTGTTATATTCCATATAAAAGAGTTAAATTCCTTGTCTCTTATTTTTTTTCTTACTTCACTGTTCATTAATACAATAAAAATTTTGAAAATTATTCTTAATTATTTTACATTTAATACAATGTTAATCATTCCTTTTAATCGGGGATTTAAGCGCTTTTTAATGGAACTATTTTAAATACTATTGGAAACAATTTTTTTGTATTTTGTTTTTCATGTTGTTTTTATCATTTTTTTATTAAAAATTGCCCTTAATTTTTAATAAGAAAAATGATATTATTGAAGGATATTATAGAAAAATGATATTATTGATAAAATGAAATTAAGAATAACTTTTTGAGAGTCAATCATTGGAAACACTTCTCAGTATGTTGGTTTTATATAAATTAGTTTAGTACATGTAAACACAATTTTTTATTTTAACTGAAGCATGATTTCATAATATTTTGGTCTAATATAACTTACCATTAAAATTAATTTATCATTTTTTGATAAATAGGAATGAAATTTCCATATCATTTAGACAGGTTTTTAAGATTTTTATCAGAAACA
The DNA here is from genome assembly GCA_026290005.1 of Latrodectus geometricus. NCBI lineage: Eukaryota > Metazoa > Arthropoda > Arachnida > Araneae > Theridiidae > Latrodectus > Latrodectus geometricus. Next base: position 44,414 of record JAPDSC010097995.1, on the reverse strand, counting down.
TATATTAATAATTATTAATATGATATATTTAGAGCTAAGTGAAAAATATTTTTTTTAATTTCTATATTTTTATTTTAGGAATATTTTAACTATTTGTTTTCTGTTCATAAAGTACAAGTTAAATTTTTTAATTAATAATTGAGTTTTGTACATTCTTTTCATTTTTATTTTCCGGATATTAAAAAAATGTACAAGAAGTAGTAATAAATAGTAGTAAATTACAGATAAACTTTACTGAGTTATTGAGTAAAAATTTTACAATAAATAAATTATAAATAAGTCTTATGGCGTAGAGTTGTTTTTTGAGGAAACAAATATTTCTCTGAAAATTTATAGAAAAAATTTATAGGTATTTAGGAAAAGAAAACATAAACTTTACTGAGAACTTTCTTTAATATATAAGGAAATTAACTGTAACTGTAAATATAAATAAATAAAAATAACAATTACTTTTTGCAATAATTTAATCTGAAAAGAATTTAATGATTAACTAATAAAGAACTTATTTAATTCGGTGTGAATAAAATTTAATGTATTGCTTATAATTTAAAAATCCCTAATTTTTAGTTTAGGGAATTACATAAATTTATGTAAAATCATTGATGAAAATTTTTCTTTTTTCTATATTTTATTATTTTTATTTCGATTGATATGAAGGAACATGAGTATTAAAGAAAGAATACATTTTTTATTGCTTATATAACAGTTCGCTAAAAAATTATTAATTAATGTCAAGAATTATTGAAACATAGATTAAAATTCCTTCAAATTCTATGAAAATGAATATGAAAATACTGTATTCATAATTTTTATTAATTCTAAATAAATGGTAAAATATTTATTTATAGATAAAATGTTTTTAATAAGCGATAAAAGTTTTTATTATCGACTAATATATTTAATTATGTATTGAAAGATTTTATTAGATTATATTGATTTTTAAGGAGTTTTAGCAAATCATATAAAAATACAAATATTGAAAAGTTCATATATCGTTCATATAACTAAAAATATGCTTTGCGCTGATAAACAATCTAAAAAATAGGATGTGAATAACAATTAAAAGTATACAAAATGTGTACCAAAACTTCTAATATTTAATTTTGTTTTTATATTCTTATGAAAAGTAGGCTTGTGGAACAAATGTATATTATGCGGATTTTTTAAAGGGAAATTAATTTTAGTGAAAAGATCTTATTCTGTACACCATAATGGGATGTTTTACTAAAATACTTAATTTTAATATAATATCGGGATTTAATTACAACTCGATATTATGTAAAACATAATATCTAGTTTATTTTTTAGAACCTAAGTTCAAACATTTAAATTAAAAAATAAGCCAGATTGTGCAGCTTGTGTTTTTGAACAATAATTTTTTTAATCTTATGGAAAGTATTTAGCTGATAATGAGTACGACCTAATTTAGCTGATAATGAGAATTATTTATTGAATCAGAACTGAGAAAAGTAGGTTTGAATGATAGCGTATTTTTATTAATTGTTTTGTTTTTAGACATTTTTTTTTTTGCTGAAAAGATGTCAAAAGTCTTTCAATTAAATCCCCATAATAACTAGAAAAAATTATTGAAAAGGTTTTATAAGAAAAAGAAATACTTACTATAGTGAATAATTTTATACCTCTTTATATGATAAATAATTAAATCAACCAAATTTGTCAACAAATCTTTTCATATGATTTATATAATTATGTAAACATGCATTGCCATAATGTAGAAATTTAAAAAAGTTTAAAATTTTTATTAAAAATTTGCACTTGAAAATTTATTGTAACCTTTTAATATTTTAATTTACTACCATTACTCAAACTAATTTGATTAATTAATTATATTACTCAATATTACTACAAATAAATTACACAATATTATTATAAATAAATTTCTTTTGTTATTTTAAATATAATATTAATTGCTAATGTAATATCAATTTCTTGTAATGATGTACCATGAATTCGAAGAACCCTTAATTGGTAAAAAAATAATTTTTAACAATGTTATTCATTTTGTTTATATTTTTCATATATATGGTTAAAGGAAAATGTTATTGTAAGAAAAAAATACAGTTTATCATTTGATACCTAATACACACTAAGATTTGAATAAAATTTTATTATAAAATGTTTCATACCTGAAATTAAAACTGTTTTATTCCTTTTTTATTATAAATCTAATTTTATTTGTTTTATCATTCTCATTCGTTTTTTCAGATGTTTATTTCAATCAATAATTGCAAGCAATACTTAGTTAAGGACAGTAGAAAAAAACAATAATTGAATAGTTTACACTCAACATTTATAACAAACTAGTGTAAAAATAAACTTATTTATTGAAAATATTAAATACACTGCTCCAATATTTCAGTTTTGTCAAAAAAAATTTAAAAAGCTTAATTCTTATTAAAGTGTTTAAAAGGCTTGATTCTTATTATTTTTTTAAACTATCGAAAGTGCTTATATAACTTGGTTAGTCATGTAATGAAATTAGTTTATGAAAAGAAAAATCTAAAACTATTTATTAATTGCATGTAAATTTGTTTTAAAAAGTTAGGAAATATTTTAATCAGTAATTTGAAAATATCTTTTTAGATAAGAAATTTTAAATGCTTTTAACCAAATTTGTGCAAACATTTGAAGTTTCTTTTATTAACTGATAACTACTCTTAAGACCTCATTTGCGAAAGAAAAATTCCAAACTTTATGCTTATTTAATTGTTTTATTTTTCTAAGAAAATGCTAATAAATACACCTTATCTGGATTCTTATTTTCATCTATATTTATTATTTTATTTCTCAAATATATAAACCGCATAAATAATAAGCATCAACATATTTATAATTAAACTGAATCGCTTTTTACCATTAAAAGTTCTTCTTTTTAACTTAATGCAAATATTGAAACTATTATCTTTTTAAATATGAATTAGATGTAATAAGCCTTTTAATGCAATTAGTACAATTTTTATATATATATATATATATATATATATAAAAATATTATTGTTTTTCCTCATTTTTATTTAAAAAATGATGGAAATAATTATTATTTGTTATGTTATTATTTATAATATTTCTTAAAAATCTAAGCAAATGAGTATATTTATAGAAATTAACAAGAATATATTATGTTCACTTACTAGAGTATAGGAATCTACATTTAAGATTCCGATTTGCCTTTTAATGTAAAAATGCACAACGTCGTTATTTAATCTATTATTATATCTTATTTAATCGAAGTTAACAACATGAATAGTATTGCTTCATAATACCTAAGGAAGGAATCGTAAAATGCTGATTTTGAAACACAATTGAAAAATGTTCTTAAAAGCATATATTCTTAAAATGTGTAATTTTAAGAATATGTTCTAGGAAGAACATAAAAGAAATTTCTTACTATGTTTATATACGCTACCATTATTTTAGCTATCATTATTTTTTCAGCTCATTTTAGGTTTTATTTATTACAATCAGTATAAAATTAATCTCATTGATATACAATGCATCATTCAATAAAGTATTGATTTATTTGAAGATTGTATCGATAAAAACATATCGATATCTGCAAAATATCAAAGATTCGAATGCAGAAACACAAATTACTCATAAGTACTTATATCATAATTCTTCCAATGGAAACAGCATTTCAAGAAGACTTTAAATCCCTTCCATCATTTTTACAACTGCTGCCTTAAGTGCGTCATTTAGATCACAGTAAATGAAGCCCAATTGTTCCCCGGCTGCCCTGCATTTCGTTCATATCTGTCCATTAAAAGCAGAAGAGTGTGCTCGCCAAGGCGTATGAGCTCTTTAGAAATATAGCAACCCGAACAAATCAAGTTATAGTCTCCTTGTCACGCGACAAAGGCTTCTAGCGAGACTTAGCAGGGAAAAGGGATATACAGGGTCACCAGGGAATTGCCTGAAACGTTAGCCATAATAGCGCTCTGAGAACGGCAACACTTGGGAATTGTCTGGATGGCACATTCATTGCGATAAGGGAGCGGGGAAAAAAAGAGGTCAGTTCAGAAATGATATCACGAATTAAGTGGATTAAACTTCGCAGGCTCTCATCTCTGAAATCTCATCGCGAACAATAACATCGGCCTCAAAACTAAGCCTCTATTCCAGCGTTTATTATAAGTCCTCCAGGAGCAGAATTTATTTTTTAAAAATTTATTCTGCTCATATATATATATATATATATATATATATATATATATATATATATATATATATATATATATATATATATATATATATATATATATATATAAAGATTGAATTTCTTTATATATTATATGGATTGAAATTTCTTTTAAATATTTGGATTTAAGAGAAGCATCTTAAGATTTTGAATTAAGTATGTAGAAAATAAATAGTGACGGAATTTATTTTGTAGATGATATTTAAACAAATTTTTTGTTAAAAAGTGTTAGAGATTCATTTCCTCACAAATTTGATTTAATATTTATTATCAGGTTTCAATCATTATTCGGGAAAGAACTTGTTTCAAGAAAAGAACAATATTTTAGTTTAAATGCTGATAAATTTTAAAATATATTCATGTTGAATTTTAAAACTAATTTTTAAAATGATGATTTATGAACAAATTAGAGCAGGATATAGCTTATATATTTTAATTTTATCCCTTATTAAAATTTTTAATAATGAATTTTTTTTTGCCTTAAAAAATATTATTTTATAATATAATTTGAGTGCTTTTTTAAAATAGTTCTTATATAACTGCAATATAGACAATAATTTAATTTTTGCATGGCGAAATAAAATATAAAATGTCATTAGTGAAATTTTTATTTTTTGAAATTATCATGAGAACATTTTTGAAATTTTTATTTTTTAATAATCATTACACTTAAAATACAAAATTATAATCACAAAATATTAAAGTGATCTTTAAACACTTAAGCCAAAGAGGAAAATTTTTTAATACTTTTTAAATTGAATTAAATTAAATTTTTATACTTTTTAAATAGTATTTGAAAAGTACTGTGGTATTATACATTATATGTTTAAATCAGAATTTTATGATGCTTTTTGTAAGTCCAAAATTTCTAAAATAAATAATATTTCGTAGTAATACTTCTACATATTGTCCATAGAACGTTTTTGCAGTATTAATTTTAATTTAAATCCTTAAAAGGAAATTTATTTTAATTAAAACTTTTATTTGCACCATTTTTAAATAGTAAACATTACAGTTAAAGCCAAATTGGAAAAGAGGTTAATTGAAAATAGTTTAATTGATAGTCTACCTTTGTCAATACATTTCTTACCATTCTTACCTTTTAAGATAAGAAACACTGGGAGCATCTTTGATTCCAAAATTGTTAATTTCGCAACGAAAACATATCGATGTTTCCATGCATGCCCTCAACAAGTGAGCAGCTTGTCCCGGCATGGACAACACCCTGTTCACTCAACCACCCAAACAACTGACCCTTTTGTAGTACAACATAATGAAGACAAGTCCGTGTTTAGATATAACCGTTAGCGTACCCGTATCGTTATAACCTATCCCATCACACAACGCTTACTAGGGAGAAGCTGTATATGTACTAGGTGGTTCACACAACCGAGTACCTTATTATATTCCGCTTATACAAGCGCGAGAACGCAAACTGCGCCCCAACAAGGACCACGCGGAGGGGACAATCTTCGTTCCCATGCACCGTTAGGTCCACAGTCCGAGGAACTTAACTCCGTTAATTAACTTAGTTTTGGGGTTGAGGTCCTAATAAGGCAGATTTCCATTGGCAAGTAGTATGGAAAAGGGTTACGGCAGCGGGGGGCGGCCATTGGAGAGGTGCAGCGGGGTGGAACGTAACGGAATGACGTTGAATGGGCTGGAGTTTAGTTGCCGTTATGAGCGAAGGACAAAGATCGGGAAGGGATGGAGATGAGGAGAAGGAGGATGTGATGTCCAGCGTCGGCCTGCTAGTTTGATGTTGAGGACCAGGAGAGACGGGGGCAATCTCCTCATTGCGGAATTAATTGGGATAGATTGGATTTGAAGAATGTTCTTAAAAGAACATTTCTGAAAAGTATGTATTATTTTCTTCTGAATCTTTTGATTTTGCTGAACACAATTTTGTAAATATACATAATGTATCTTTAAATATTCAAAAGAACAGATCAAATAATCATATTAAATGCATAAATTCAATAAAATAGTTTCTTCTTAAAATTTCTGAATCAAAAACAGAATTTTTGAAATGTAACATTACTCTTTCAAAAATTTCAATTGTAATTTATCTAAATAATAAAACATAATCATTCTTTTTCAAACATTTCTTTATTTAATGAATACTTATTTATCTTAATCTACGAAAATTATGAATAAGATTATTTTTTGAATGTGTAATTTATCATGAAACATTTGAAAATCTATTTATATATAAAACTAAAATAATTGATTTTTTTTAAAAACCTTTAAAATATTTTAAAATTTAATTTTTTTAAGAGTTTGTGGTTCAGAAAGGATTTTTAGCTGACTCTTCGTTTGTATAATAAAAACCAGTAATAAATAAATTTTGTAAGTGGTGTCGTAGACAAGGGATTTATAGTAGAAACGACATTTTAGTATTTAAATTAGAGAGATCAAAAGTAAGGTTAATCACTCGTCACCAATTTATTATACTTTCTAAATGCTTCAAATTGTGGTATTTATCGAATAATAGAGAAAGAAGAGAATAATATGAAGCAAATTCTATTTTTGTAAAGTAAAGATTAAATAGCAGGTATTAAAAAAAAATAAGTATAAGTCTAGTGCTTATACTTAAAATATCTATTCCAAAGCTCAAAGAACAATAGATATTTATGTTTCGAGAAGAATGTAATATTTAGATGAATAAAAATTCTTTAAAACGCTAATCCATTAATTGAAGACACAGGCATTAAGAAAGCATCATAGATTTGAAAAGAAAATATGTTTCTGCTTTGATGCTTCCATTAGTCACGAATAGAAATTGTTCGCTTTCTGTCATGAAAAATATTGAGATCAAGCTAAGAAATCAATATGATCTGCTGAAGGAAACAGTAGTTTTTCAGCAGACAACAAGATGACAACAGACTCATGTTTTATGGCGTATTTTATTTATTGGATTCATATTGGACATCTATCCTCACAATATCATCAACGGTAGCCAAATGTCAAAAAGAATTCAAATAAAAAATTGTAAGAAAGGACAATTTCTTTATTCATGTCCCACGTTGGTAGTTAAAAAATTAGTGCTCTAGCCTTCTGTTCAATAATTCATTGGTTCGAATCTTATCTCGAGCTATTAGGTAGATATTCAAATGCTTTACAATGAATCTTGAATTTACTGGCGATCAACTAACTATGTGATATAAAACAACACACTAATAAAAAATTGTGTAGTTCTTAGATGTTTTTTCGAATATCGCATTAAAAATATACTTAAATCAAAGAAAAAAATGTGCATATGAATTAAATGATTTTAAATCAAAATATAATTTTAATTTAAAATCACTTATTCAAACAATGTAAAAGACATTTAAATTAGACTTGTCAATTTTAGAAATTATTAAATATTTAATGAGTATTTACATATCTTAACAAAATCCAGGCAGGGGTATTCTTGATTTCAAATATACTCGGTATTTTATTAATTTAACTTTCTGATTTACGATAACAATTATAATGCCTGTTTTTCAATTTTCATCAATTTTTGTAAATATTCTTTTAAATTTTTTAAAAAGAAATATATGCAGTTGATTTTGTTCCTAACTTATGCATGTACAGTAAAATGATTTGGAGTTTAAAATTTTAGAAGAGAAAAAGGTAGGTAAAAAAAAGAAACCCCTCTTTTTCCGAAATTCGTGTTAACATCTGTTACGCAATTCAAACCAAGCAAAAACAAGAGGGATAGCATTTGACCCCTCATCTGAAACACCTGGCCCTGAACCCGAAAGAATTTTAAGAAACAGATGGTGTGAGGACTATGAGAAATTTGGTTTCGAACATAAGCGGTAATTAGGCGGTATTAAAATAGTCAGCTTTGAAGTGTTGATGCCTTTGCATTATTCTTTTTATGAGTTTTTTTATTATAGTTTAATATAAAAAGTTCACAATTTATTTCGAAATGTAAAGGAAAATTGTATTTTCTATTATAAATTAAAATTTCCCGAGCTAAATTTTTTGAATTGCTGAAAATCGTCTCAGCACTTTCAATTGAAAAATTTGTTACATCATCAATGTGTTTGTAAAGGAATTTCGTGTACTAAAATAAATAAATAAAAATCCTTTTGTGCAGAAAGTCTAAGAAGAGCAGCACCCTTATTAGACAATTTTAGACTAATATCAATTAATTACATTAAGAATGGATAGAGTGGAAGTTGAGAGTGCATGCACGCGCGTGCTACAACGCTAGAGAATTTTATATGAGAATTATTTAAAAATATTTTTTATTTTATAACATGTTTGAATATTGTATTTAAATTACTAAGTGTGACAGAAATGAAAAATTTGATTTGTAAATTGGCTCGGAAGTTATCAATGAAAAGTGTGAATTTTTATTAATGAGAAATTATTTTTTTCAACGGTGGGCACTGGGTGACTAACCCATTCGCCACAACAAGGCCGTAAACTACTAGCTACTCATATAGCGTTATCTGGTGAGCACCTGTGAATCAGGTCATAGAGGCGAGTAGCATTACCTACGTCACACCACCACGAACCCATTTATGAGGTGGGCCACACATTCATCCATCATCTCATAGAAAAGACAAGGAAACACAGAGAGAAAAATGAAAAGACCATGCCTAAAATGGGATTCGAACTTGGGACCAACAACTTAATAATCAGGAACGCTAACCACTCACTCAGCCTTCGACCGGTGAACATTTGTTTCCTTTACGAGCAATAATGTACTTCGTAATGGCAACATAAATTGTAAAGTTTTAAATAATCTAAAATTCAAAATTATTTTCAAACAGAATTGTGGGAGTAAGCATTTCCTTTTCACAAAGTTGAATTAAATTTAATTTGAGAAAAAAAAATAACAAATCATTTTTTGCAAAATTTAATCATTTTAATTAAATATGTAAACTTAATTTATATTTTTTTTCTGTTTGAAAAATACTTTTTTAAATGCTGTTAAATAATAAATTTGCATTAAATTTTAAAAAGAGTTATTGAAAAAAATCGCAATTTTAAATTTTTTTGAAGTATATTTAACATTTTAAGGTAAAACCGATTTTATAAACAGAACTATTGTTTTAAATTTTCAACAGAAACTTTAAATTTTGCTATGCAGCTATTTTCCCCAACATACTTCAAATTTAACTGGTGCGTATTTTGATAGTTATTCATATTTTGTGTCGTTTAATTATAACTATCAATAGTGGATTTTTTGTAGCATTTTATATCAGCGGTTTGACACTTTTCAATCGATTCAAATATTATTTTTAATTAAAGTGCAATAAAATATTTTATTTCAACATTTATTCCTTAACATATATTAAATGGTATTTTAAAAATTGCTGTTCTACATGTTCATTGTTTTAGTGTGAGTTAAGGACACAATCAAAGAAGTATCCATGCAATTAAAATGAATATCCGAGAAAATATAAAGCATTAGAGTCAATGCAATGTGATAGATTGAAAAAGTGTAAAATAAAATATGCCTTCCGAACTTCCAAATGAATAATATACATTTTAAACATATTGTATACGTAGTAACAATATGTTTAAATATATACTTAGCTTCATTTGAGATTGCTGTAAATTATTCATTAAAATTGAAAATGTCTCACAGAAAACTAGAATAACTCATCTTCAATTAAAAAAGATCAAAAGGAAATACTTGATCAACATTTGTCAAGGCGAAATTTCATATCTGTTCCACAATGGGTTAACTGCCATCATTCTTTTATAAAAGATTCTTCTGATGCTGAACCAGTAACACATCCTATTACACTGGAATTACCAATGGCAACAGTTCGTCTTTTCAAATGATTCTTATACTGCAATAGAAATTATAACAATGCCCATGGTTTCTAAAACCTTACAGATGACATCAAATATAATATATACACACATCGAATATAATATTCTGGAAGATATGAGCATCTTCCAGAATATTATATTCGATATTATAGTGAATGTATTTGAAAATGTTACGACTTGGAACTCTACTGGAAATCATATATGGCCTTTCCAAATTTAAATAAGGCCAACATCTATAACAATTTTAATATTTGAAAGTTGTAATGCTTGAATTCCTACTCCATCTCCAAAGGATTCTTTTACCAGCCTATACGTCTTTCAGATTGCACAAGCTTTTTTTATAGGATAAACTAAATCTCTGAATATGTCCCTTACTAAGCATACCTGGGATCATCTATCTGCCAGTAACTTATTCGTATTATTATAAACTGAACCACGTTTATGCCATAACATGTATAGAAGGCCACAGTGACCTGGTTATTTAGGGCGTCGTTCTCGTTACCAAAAGGTGGTGAGTTCGAATCCCGGCTTAGCCGAAGGTCTGTTGTGTTCACTAATGGCGACTGGGGCACTTAAAATATGTCGGGTCGCAATGCCCTCCATGTTCTCATTACAAATTAATATCTCTGGGGGTGGTTAGAGCCAGGCTATTGGTCTTCACTGGTTTCAATCTCTGGAAAATTCAGATGGTGCTGCCATCTATGATCCAAAAGTCGTACTTCCACTTTCGTATGAGGGTGCTCTATTAAAACGGAAGACGCTCTCTCTCTCTGACTTCATTCGCCTAATCTCTGACGGGCGGGCTTGGCGTTGCCAAGTGTCATCAGAAACAACAACAACAACAACACATGTATAGGTTATCTATGTTGCACCTTGTGGCTATAGTATTTTGGCATTAATATTATTATTATTATATTGGTCATCATAAAATATTATTATTATTATTATATATGTCATCGCTTGTAAAACATATGTTACAACGTTTATGCTACATATGTTTCGTGTAAATGTCATCGTTCATTTAAATGACAACTTATAAAAAGAACAATTTTGTTCTTTTTATAGCAAATTAATACACACATTACTGTTATTTGTGATATCTGCAATATTGCTATTTCGATTTTTTCAAATAATGATGTGCATAAATACATTTATATTTCGGCTTTTTCAAATGTATGATAGAAACATTGTAAGGAAATTATAAGTACAAAAAAAAATTTTTTTTACTAATTACCCTTTTAAAAATTTTATTTTAAATGTGTTATTAGTTAAAAAATTTCTTATTTTAAGTGTAATTATTTTCAAAAAGTAAAAGTTTGTAAAAAGGTTTAATATTTTATGATAATTTTTTTTTATGATAATTCTTTTTTATAATATGGGTCAAAATTAAATCTTATTTCTCAAAATTTTTTAAGCAACTTGTTTACTTTTTTTAGAGTTTGTTAAAATGATTTGTCCAATTAATACATTTTCAAAGGATTATATTTCGGAATAACGTTAAGAAAATTTGTCTTTATTTTGTAAAAGATTTCACTATAATTAAAAAATTTTGGCATTGAAGTGTAAAATTTATTATTGGTGTAAAGTACTTCACGAAAGTTTCCTGTTAAAATTTTCTTATACTGGATAAGCATAAAATTAGTAAGAATTAATGTGGATGTGTATATTTTTAAATCACAAGCAGTTTAAAAATATTTGAATGCGTTTTTTTAAAATTATCCAACCAAAATTATGTACAAGTGATAATTTCAGCTTAATTTTTACATGCATTTTGAAGTTACCATATTAATATGGGTCAAAATTAAATCTTATTTTTTATTATTCAAATTGTTAAGCACTTTGTTTACTTTTTAGAGTTAGATATTCTTATTAACAATAAAGATAAATATTAATAATTTTTTTTAAAATGTTGCATATTAATAGAAAGGAATGTCATTTTTGTAAGTGAGCGTTACATACATTTTGACATCACTACTACCTTTTTGATAACAAATAAATAATCTTAAAATGTTGCAAATCTATAGACATGAATACCATCATCAATTTGAGTATAATTCTCAGTGTATTAAAAACATTTATGACGTAATCAATTCTTGTTGCTTGATGAAGATAGCACAGAGCTTAGGAGCATCTACCATCAAGGTAAAGATTGGTGGGAATCCGTCCTATCTGTCTTGGCTATCTTGCAAAGACCCAGCAGACGAAATGCACACTGGAAGAGGAATCTGCGTTCGCCTCCATTCTAGAGGATTTGCTTTTTTTTTTTTCTTCGGGGTGTCTTCGTAAGCCAAAGAGAGCAAGTTTGAGGCACGTGGAATAATCAATCTCTCCACCACCCCAAGATAATAGATAGGCGAAACGAAATTCCGCTAAGGTCGTATTTCAAACAGATAACACACAGCTAAATGGTCCCGTAAGTAAGCTTTCTCTGCTTGGTCGGACCCAACTTCATTGCTCACTTGCAGAGCTTGTCTTCAACGCCGTTGTTCCAGAGGAAATTAATGTTTTATCTGTTCCTTTATTTTGCTTTGATCTTTACCTACACGGCCAACATGTGTAGTTTATTTGTGTGGCTTAGTTTTTCTTTCCCCTCAAATTTGAATAATCATTGTTTGAAAACATTGAATATCAAATTACTTCTTATGGAACAATAAAGCCATCCCTTTTATTTCTTCATTAACTGTCACCGCATACAGTATATCACAACATAAAAATTTAAATTTTAACTTTTGAGTAGTTCTGTAGAAAATATTGGTTACCGTTTAATGAGAGAAAAATACAAATTAAATAGATCGCTGAAACTTTTATTGGAAATGTGTTTCATTTATTAACCATAAAGTGGTTGCTTCTTTCGTTATCGTTGAGATAATGTGTACGTCACTTTATTTTACTTATAAATGGTCTGTGAGTCAAACAAATAATCGTTTTTACCAGTAATGATGAATATACAATTTTGTCCACCCATCAAAAACAAGTAAATTTGTCAGTGGGATTATCTCTTCAGTGAGCAGTTGGAAAGAAAGTTTTGTTGAATATCTTAGTGGGATTGATTATTTCATATATTCTTGGAGATTTTGTCTCAATAATGTTATTAAAAAATGAATACTTATTAAACAATTAGTAAAGATAAATTTATTTTATGTAAAGAACATTATAAATATCAATATTTGATTGTTTATGCAAGCAACAATAAATCCTAACATCCACTTTATGGTTAGTTTAAATCTGCAAGGAGGATTTAAATATTATTTTAATTTTTTTTTTAATTTTATTTTAGGATTCAATACTTTCAAACTTTCAATAAAGTAATTTTTCTGCAAGCACTTAAAAGTAATTATGGAATTCATACTTCACCATGCTATATAATGATATTCATATGGTTTATATGATTATTATGGTATTCTCACTGAAATTCTGCAAAATTTTGATTAACTACTTGTAATTAATCAAAGAAATTCATAAATTATATTTTTTTAATCTACATCTAAATTTTTTAGAAGGGTAAAAAATCTGCTTACATAAATTGTCAATTTTTTTCATAATATATTCTTGTGAATAATAGCATCTTTATCGTCAAAAATACATATATAGTGCCGTTGAAGTTGTTTAAGATAGATGCAGAGTAATTACAGAAAGGTCAATATTTACAAAAACTAAATGCAATTTTGTTCCTTTCTAAATTTCTCAATTACTTTTTCTAAATGCTGTAATTGTGTGAACAATTTTATATAAATAATATTTAATTGAGTTCAAAAATAAATCCAAAATTTCAGTAGTATGGAATATAAGAATTTTCAATCATTTAGAAATAATTACAAAATAAACTGTTTTGTAAAATGATAACAAAAATATTGTTAAATTTCAATATACAGCAACGAAAAATTGAAAATATTATTTTTTATAGTGAGCAGGAAATCATTTTTGAGTGCATTTAATTTGAAGCTCCTTTTTTTATATATTTTTACAATTGAATATGAAAATGTATCTAAAAAGAAAATAATTTTTAAACTATGATAACTAAATGAAAAAACAATTATTAATTTGATCTCTTATTTTGTGATTTAAAAATAATTTAGTTCGAATAATCTTTAAATATAAACTAAAAAACAACTAGCAACCCATGCTAGATTTTTAACAGCTTTAAAATAATTCTATTTTAATGCTGTTAAATGATGGGATTTAAAAGATTTTTTTTTTTTTTTGATTAAAAGACTTGTCATTCATTATTTTTATTTAATATTCAAGTGCTTTCATAATTACCAAAAAATTGAAATTGCACAGTATTCGTAAAAAAATTGAATAATCTTAAGAACTTCTTAATTTATATAATCAATATTTCCATATTTATGAACTTTTTTATTGTAATTAAAAAAATTGTTAATTTTATGTTTTAAATATTGATATTGAAATGTTTTAAATTATTCATTTTAAAACAAAGAAATATCAAATATCCTAAAATGAAAATTTTATTATATAGTATTAACAAAATTATATGAATGCAACTTTTTTTCATTATATAAAAAATTCATGGCATTGTAGAAGAATGCATTATACAATATTTTTAAATAATTTTCTAAGTAAATTAAAATATAGAAATATCAAAATTTGTTTTTTTGTTGATTTCTCGAAAAATTTAGTGAATAATAAAATTGATATTCTCCAAAAAAACTCAAATTATAAGTGATGTCAAGATATCTGATAAAGTCTTATAGAATTTGATGATTTTTTAAAAACAAATATTTAATTTTGTAAATAAACAAATATTTAAATTCTTATTAATTAAATATTAATTAAACAAAAATATTGAATTTTATTATATAAATTCTACAATTCAAAAATACACTATGCAAAAATATTGATGAATAAAACTTCAGATTAAATTAAGTTATATTAAGACTTTTTTAACCAGAATATTTAGCATTTAAAAAAATTATTTTATTTATCTACAATTATATATATTACAATAGAAAAATATATTAAATTCAAAGATTACACGTATATTTATTCAAAGGGAAAATTATTTTTAATGCTTATTTCAATGAAAATACACACACACTTCACAAGACTATAAATTACATAAAAAATTATTTACATATAAAGATATGAAAAATATTTCGAATAAAAGGTTAAAAAAATTAGGATGCAAAGGTAACCACAGTGCAACCAATCACAAATCAAATCAATTCTTATCCTTACTTCGTGCTCTCCTTGCATCCATATTAATGAAAGAATATTAATTAATGGTGCCGCATTCTCGTTACCTTCCGGTTACCATTCTCATTATCGGAAGGTAATGAGTTCGAATCCCGGCTTAGCCGAAGATCCGTCGAGTTCACTAATGGCGACTGGGGCACGTAAAGTATGTCGGGTCGCAATGTCCTCCATGTTCCTATTCCAAATTAATACCTCTGGGGTAGTTAGAGTCAGGCTATGGGTCTTCTCTGGTTTCAATCTCTAATTGGAAAAAACAGATGGTGCTGCCATCTAAGAGCCAGAAATCGTACTTCCACCATCTTATGTGCTCTTTTTGAAAACGGAAGACGCTCATTCTGACTTCATTCGCCCAATCTCATACGACGGGTGGGCTTGGTGTTGCCAAGTGTCATTAGTAACAACAACATATTAATTTATGAATGATGGTTTCATAGGTGCTATCAACAGATTGATCTTTTACTTAATTGCAATTACACTCCCTAATTTCCCGTCGTTGGAGCTAAGCCTTTCACAGTAAGGACATTATGGCTTCATAAATTTTTATGGCTACGATTTTTTTAATAGCTAAGCAAAGCTCTTAGTGTGTATATATATATTCAATTGCCACTTATAAATGCATATTGCATGCATATTTAGTTGTTAAAATAGGGCTTTTGCTTATGTTTGGTTGTAGAAATAGTTGCAATAGACCTTTTCGTCCTATAATTAAATACAATGTCTAATGTGCGTTACAAAGTGAACTATAAACGTATTAGGTAGTTAGGCTGGATGTCTGGAAGAGAAAGTCGTGGGTCGAATTATCCATAAGAGGGCCATTAGAGGTGAGCCAACGGAAACCGTCAGCGACAGTTCTGAAGTACCCTTCAGAGACCAGCTTTAAGTGAAGAGGATTACTCGGCAAGAGAAGACGCTCCCTCGCTTTCTTTAGTCGCAGCCGACCAAAGAGGAAAAAAAAAAAAAAAACTTTCATTTTTCCACATCAACTATTTATTCTGGTATCAAAAATGTTACCCAGAATGTTTTCGACTTCGGAATTGATATCACATACTTGTTTGGAATTCTTTTTTTCTTCTTCTTAAAGTGAACTGGTTTTGTAACAGATATTATTTTGGCTTTCATTGGAAGATTTTATTGCGCAATATCAACAGA
>JAPDSC010097988.1:0-18397 GCA_026290005.1 Latrodectus geometricus | reverse complement strand
TGGTTTGAATGATTCAGAAATATAAAAGAAAGGTTTCACATCTTTTTATCGAATAGAAATAAGGATTTGCAATGGTAAGTAGATTTATTAACTGTTCCTAAGATAACAAGTTTCACACCTTTAAAAAAATTAAATATTTTGAACTTAAAAATTCCAAATGAAGTTAAACTAGCTGATTCATCAGTTTATATTCCTTAAAAAATTGTCATTCTTTTAAGAGTAGAATTGTTCATTATTGAATGACAATAAAGTAAAGTTAGGGGGCCACTTATTCTAACAATCAAGTTGTTTGGGTTATTTTGTTTCAGGTGTTATTTCAGACAATCCTACTTATAATATCCTTAAGCAATGTTTTTTAACTAAGAACTTTGACATTCTTAATAAAACTTCAAGTTGTCAAAAATTCGAGTTGTTTTGGGGAAATTAAAGAAGTAGAAACCAATGAAACTTGCAACAATGATTATAAGTGGTAAGGAACATTTCACAAAAACTCATTATAGGAAATCGAATGATAGATATGTTAAGGAAATGCCAATTAAACTTGATTCTTCCAAAGAAATAATAGGACATTCTAAAGAACTCACATCAAAAAGATTAGACCACTTATGGATGTGCTTAGAACACAATCCCACTCTAAAAACACTTCCTTCAAATTTTCTTAGCAAACATGAATTATTACAACATAAGGAAGAACTGAAAGAGGATTCAGACTTTGAAGAAGAATATTACTTACAATATCACAGTGTATTATACTCATCAAGTGAAACTAATAAACTTCATGTAGTTTCTAACATGAGTGCTAAAATGTCAAGAGGAAATTCTTTAAACGATCTACAGAACAAGGAAAGAGTGCTTCAGGAAGATCTTTTTTTAATTCTAGTTAGATTTAGAAAACATGCTTATGCATTCACAGCAGATATAAAACAAATGTTCAGGATGATTGAGGTTAATAGTTTGCAGACTAAACTTTAAAAAATATTATGGAAGAATACTAAAACTGCACCAACTAAAGTTTTGAGTTAATGGTTACACATGGAACCACATCTGCTTGATCTTAGAAACATGCAACAACTTGCTCTGAAGAAGGAAAAGAACTTTCCTTTAGATTCAAATACAGTTCTTTAAGACTTTTACATGGATGATTGTCTCTCTGGTATTTCAGAACTTGGCGAGTTCAAAAATCTTAAATCAGAATTAACACAACTGTTCTAACAATGAGACATGATTTTCAATAACTGGTGTTCCAATAAGGCTTCATCAACTGAACTTAAGGAATTCACGCTTGACTGAAATTCTGAAAAAATAATAAAGAAATAATTGCTGATTGGTGGCAGAAGTGCAGCATATAAAATAGTTCACAAATGTGCAGAATGTTTCAGAAACAAGCCAGTAGTCACAAATCAGATTATGGGGAACTCTCCTGCTGAAAGAGTTATTCCTAATTCAGCATTTTTAAACACAGATATCGATTTATGTGGATCCTTTGAAGTAAAATATAAGGAAAGAACACTCTTCAAAAATTTTATGTTGCTTTATTTATATCTATGGCAACCAAGGCCGTACACGTAAAAAATGTCTCGAAAATAACTTCAAAACTCTAATCTCTGATTTGAAAAGATTTTTTTATACATTTTGTGAAAACCTCCATTATTTTCAGCAATAAAAGGACTAATTTTACTGGTCCTTCTGCAGAGATTAATCATTTATACAAACCTATGTTTGGAGATGTTTTAAATGTGCTTTGCTCTGATGAAATCAGTTGGAAATTTTTGCTCCCAACTTTATCATTCTTTGGGAAGCAGGTATTAAGGGTTTTAAATATAATTTTAAGAGGCTGGTAGGCTCTGCAACACTAATTCTGGAGAGGTTTTTAACATCAATCACTGAAATTTAGGGAATCCTTAATTCATAACTCCTATCTCCTCTACTCACTAACGTTGACAAGTTTTTAGTTTTAAATCCAAACCATTGCCTTATAGGAAAACCTATAAATTCTATCCCAGAACCTAACTTCATTATCAAAGATAATCTTTTTACCTAGATGGCAAAGGACTCAAAAATGAATACAAACTGTTTGGAAACACTAGAAAAGCTGTTATTTGAGCCATTTATAGCAGTGTTCAGAGTGGCTGGCTGCTTAAAAGACAAAATTTAAGCCCTGATATGTTAATTTTAATAAAAGAATTCAGCTTCCAACTTACCAGTGATGTTTAGATAGAATCATTAAAGTAATTTCAGGCCAAGATGTCAATGTCAAAGCAGATATATGAATAGCATAAACAAAAACTATCTCTTAAAGAAACCAATCTATCACTAAGATTTCTATCTAAAATTTGTATTTTGCTTATTGCAGATCATTTTCAGTCAAATGGAAAGGTCCATTTGTATTTGTTGAATCATAATGTTAATTGTATTCATTATTACAATTGCAATTGTATTAATTTTTGTTTATAGGTCAATTAGTGATGCAACTTATATACACTTTTCCTTTGAAACATATACATATTTCAAAGAAGTGTGGAATGTTCCGTATTTGTAAAATACACCCCTGTTTGTTATAATCTTTTGTCTTTTAATTAATGACACCTCTACGCAGTTGACAATAAATGTTATTGGCTTTCATCAGGAACAGTGGTAATAAAGGATACATGCTAAAATGACTTAGATGTGGTTGCTTCTGCAGCATTATTCCAAGCACAAATAGACAAGAGAATTGAGCATAGTCATATTTTCAAACAGGTATTCTAAATCATGATCATTCCAGACAAAAATAACCTACATTTGCACTTGAAGCTATTGATTATACTCAAATGAATTGACTATATCCCAGGAATTCATTTAAACAGCAAAGATTCCACATGAACAGTTTGAAAACATTTCATATTTCAATATCAGCAGTGCAGTTATGCATTATTTGAAGGATTTACAATTCTGGTGTAAAATATCAATACAAATTTCTCAACCATCAAATAAAAAAAAAGCAAAAAAGAAAATTTGATAATATAATAATATATATAAACGTATGCTAAAGTTGCACAAAAATGAGTTTGGAAAAAAATAGATATTTCAAAATTTTAGTCCAAATGGAAAGTAAAATTATCATTATGTCTATGGGATGATATTAAACACCCCCCACCCTCCAACCTATTACTGTGTAAATTAAAGATCCATCAAAACAAGAGTAATGTATTGCTAAAATATTTTTGTGTGAGTATTCTGAATTTATAATGATATGTCTTTCAATAGAGACTTAGTACATATAAAATATTATAATGTGTTTTATTATTATTATTGGTTAATTCCCAGTGAATGGTACGCTCCTTGTACGATAAGCATATATACAACGGTACGCATATATACACTTATTAATTAATTGTATATAATATTGTATAAAATTATAGTATTTCTATAAAATAATATAATTTTATATTATATAATTAAATTAATTGTATATTGTATAATTATATTAATTGTATAAAAATAGCGTACTGTACACTGGGATACAGCCTTATTATTTTTATTTTTTAGAGATTTTACAATTTTAGTAACAATTTACTTATTGGAAATTGTACAGAAATAAATAATACAAAACAGAAGCTAGATTATTATTGAATAGAATATAACTTAAAAGATATTTCTGTTCTATTTACTGATAATTTTAAAAAATAATAAAAAAATATATATAATTTTGTAGCAAACTCTTTTTAATTTAATTAAAAAAACAAACTTAAAAATTTGACATAAAATTTTTAAAAATGATTTCACAACTAACATTCAACTAAATTGTTTATTAGCTAGAACTAAACTTTACTTCAAATAGAGAAAAAAAAAGCTTTAAGTAAATACATAAATTTTTTATTTTTTTTCTAAAACACAAAACTAAAATAAATGTAAATCAATATTTGATTTTTTAACTGTTGTAATAGGAAAACATAACAAATTTAGAAAGATTTTAGGGCTTTTAGACAATTTAAAAAGTAAGTTTCTCAGTTAAAACTATTGCTTCTTTCTTATGAACACTAAAATCAATTTTATGAACACCTGAAATAATATTTACAATGTCTGATAGTTAAAACTTAAAACAGATTAAAAAAATTCTTAATAAATAGCTTTGCTGTTGTGAAAGTTGTTTTAACATTAGGGAAAATTTACACGAAAACAAAACTTTCAAATTTCATGAATATAATACAATATATTTTTAATTTTATGTAATACATAATTTCTTGTACAGCTATTTCAAAAATTTTGCTCACTAAAACTTTTTTAAATTCTTAAAGAGGACGTATTTATGTTAGTGCTAGCATATAAACAGGATATTTAATAAAAGTTCTAATCTTAGTATAAAATATTTGGGAACACTGATAAGAATTTAAAAAAAAAAAATTAAAAATAATAAATAAATAAAAATTCCATTGATGTAAAATTATATATCCAGAAATAAACTCAATTATACAATATTTAATCCATCAAAAAATTTACTTTGATACAGAAATATTAATTTACAAATTCACTCCATTTAAATTAATGGAAACTACAGTTACTTTTAACAGAAAATTAATTTATTACCAAAATAATTTGCTTTTTCTTTCATTATTTCTAAGATTTATATTTCTCTATGATTCTAAATTATTGAATAAATAGTTTCAAATATATTTTAGAGCTACGACTAACACTCCATATAACTTTAGACTATTTTATTAGTTCAAATAAATCATGACCTTAATTAATGAAGCGATAAAGTCAAACTATATCGAATGATTTTAAAAATTATCTGGAATTTTTTTTAAGAAATTTGAACAAATAAAATTGAAGTGAATTTCGACAATATCAATCAATATACACATAATTTATTTCTTTGAAAAATTTTATTTACATAAAAAAAAAAATTTTTTTTCAACAAATACGAATTGAATTTTTTAACAATAATTAAGTAAAAATATTTTAAGCAAAATTATGCAATGAAATTTTAAATTACACATAAAACATATAAATTACATATAAACAATAAAATTATAAATTTTACCATAAAACAAATAATTCACACAATATATAAAATTACTTTAAAAGATTAGGTTTTTATAATAGCACTGAAAAAATTATATTGGTACAACCTAAAAAAATATTTTAAGACTACTAAATAAATATATAAAACAAGTTATCTAGATAAAATAATAATAAACAAATTCAAAATATTGAAGCCTTTAATAAATAAATCATATTTTATTTCCAATGCTTATAAAACAGTAATAAATACAATCAAATCATTCCAAAATTCAAAACAGTAATATAAAATATCACAACAACATTAGTTTTCTAACCAATTGTATTTTCCAATAGATACTGGTTCTTTTTTATTTCAAAAGTAAATTTCTTTCAATTCAACAAGTGTTTCAAAATTTATTGAACATTCTAATTAGGTATGGTTAACAATATTTTCTATATCAGTGCAAACAAAATAGAATGTAAACATAAATTTAGATATAGCAACCAATAATGGAGAAATTTTCGAGTTTTCCCTCTTTTACTTTTTAAACATGAAAAATAGTTTAAACAAAGTTTCAAAATACATAAACACCCTAAAATATTCATCCCTGAAAATCAAATTAAAGAAAGAATTGTGATTATTATTCTAAAGAGTATAGAGGTTACAATAAAAAATTTTAAATTTTATCAGTAATCTTTCTTATTACTCAATAAATTGATAATTCTCAATTTTTTTTTAATAATAAAAAATTTTTATAATATGAAGCATTGATCAAATAACTATGAACAATAATGTTTATCATTGCTTTTCAACTACTTTTAGCACATTTAACATGATTCTGTAACATTTTAACAGCATTTGGAACTTGAAACAAATGATATTTATATAAGGTTATCAACAAAATTTTCAAAGAAAAGTCTCCATGCAATAAATACATTTACATGTTATTCCCCCCTCTCCCCCATCATTTTAAAGTAAAAAATTATCATATATATATATATATATATATATATATATATTAAGAAAATATAGTACAAACAAGAAGATAACTGAAATTTAAAACAAATTAAAAATTCCCAAGATCACCAGAACCAAAAATAGAAACTAAACTTTTACAACTAGGTTTATGACCCTTATTATCAAATCTGTAGACTGAAATGTAATTGTGTAAATAATGATAAAGATACACCGGTAAACTATTTTGATAATGAACAATCAACTTGCTGATAGATGTCATCTTGATAATCATATAAATGATTTTATTTCAATCCATGCATTATCTCAAGATGAAATCACTTGTTTGACAGAAGCAAAACCAACAAATAAAGGTTAAGCAATTTCAATACTTCAGCAAATTTTTATGATATCATTTTTATTTTGGTGATTAATCCTGTTAAAAACATTCTTAACACACTCTTTCATTAAAAACATAGAACTATTAATTAGTTTCTAGAGTCAAAATGTTTATTCATTTACAATTCAATCATTTTATGTTAATTTTTTTTTATTAAATATATATTCAACAGCGATCATATGCACTGACAAGCCAAATATAGCTTATTTTACAATAAACATTTAATTTATAAACTAAATAAAATAAATTAATTTTTACAATTTTTGATTATATTTACAATCAAATTATGTAATGTTCTTTGTAATATTTTGTGCTTAACTTTCCAAAGTAATTTAATAGAAAAATTTAGTATTTTAAAACTTCCTTTCTAAATCAAAGATAAGTTTAGTAATCTAAATTGTCACACGAATTCTTTATGGGAAGAATATAAAATCTGATCTAGTAATTTGAACATCATGTGAACACATCATTCAATATTTAAGATGATTAATGTTTCAAAAATATTTAAGTTTTTTTAAAAAAAAAAAAAAAAAACTGATACTGAGAAATTATGCAAAATATTTTTAGCAACAATAAACATCCATAAAAGCAATATAAAGCTAAGTTAGAAATATTGAAAAAAATATAAAATCATAACATTATTCGCGGTAAAACTATATTTTAGGGTGCCCCCTTGGCAAACATGGTGCTTTTTATTTGGCTAACGCTTTTATTGGCGATTTTTTTTTTTTTTTTTTTTTTTTTTTTTTTTTTTTTGCACAGAACAATCAGTTGCTATGTTGCAATCAAAATACGATTGCGTTTTGCCCAGCTTGGCGACCAATCGAAATCACAACTTGCGAGAATCAAAGGGGCACCATAAAGTATAGTCTAACCCATTATTCCAAATAACAAAGATGTTGAATATATTGAATTTAGTAAATTATTAATTTACACAAATCTTCCCGAACAGATACATCAGTTTGAACAAGAGATTTCTATATTAATAAAATATTAAATTTGATACAGTAAAAAAAATCAAAATTTTTGACACATCCTATTTATTCCCAAAATTAGAAAAAATTTTCATTTCTTCATACAACTATAACAGTGAAAAAAAAAAAAAAAACTTAACGGTTAATTAACAAAAGCATCGAAGTAAAACATCAAATCAATTTGTAAAAACATGATTGCGTGAAAAAGTACTTACTATAATCAATTCCACACAATTTACACAGAAATTCTGCAAGCCTATGTCACTTATTATTATTATTACAGACTATGAATGATTGTGAAATCTTAATATGATTACCATACCTTACATAAAAATATATCTATTTGCTTCTTTCAGTGCATAATTGTCGCGTGCTATATAGCAACTTTCACTTTTATCAATTGCTGTCAAGTTTAAAATAAGAAAGATAACAAAATTACATTAAAGATTAAGATTTTAATAAAATTAAAATGTGAATATTTTCTTAAATATTTTATCTCATTATTATTGGAATAATACAATGTATACAATTCAATAACAAATATAACAAAATCACATTTCAACATAAATATCACAATAAAACATTGCCAGTTTGCCAGGTCTTACGGTTAGGTTGAGTTGTTTTTAATAATAATTAGAAGTGCCAACTCTATTCCTATAGTGTATTGAATAGTAACGAGAGGCGGGTCGCAAAATGTCAATAATATTATATATATGTACATAAACTTGAGCTCGATTAGACTCCCTGTGGCTTAGTTGTGATATATTAGATATCTCTAGTTTAATTTTACAAAACTATAATAAGAGTCTGCCATTTCCTTATTTTCGCTAACTAGAGGGAGGAAAGCTAAAAAATAATCATCAAAAACATGCGTTCATAATACTTGAAGAGCTTAATATCTGAGATTTGTGGCATTCAAATTCTATTCTTTTGACTTAACTCAATGATACTATATTATTATATGTATATATTCCTGATTCTCTCTCTTTTGACACATGAATACAGCTCATTATCTAATGAAATGTTCAGTGTAGTATGTGGGGAATATAAAAGTGTTTTTACAACAGCTTCCTACATGAAACAAAATATCTATGCCCCATATTAGATTATAGCACCACTGTCTGCAGAATATTTGGGGCCCAGATTAGCCCACTTTTCGATGGTATATATTTTATTATATTTGATTAGTTTAGGAAGCCAATAGATGACAAAGTTTGGCAGCCCAGATTGCACAACTGTCAACATAGAACCAAACATGTCACCCAGATTGGACCATTTTTTGAAGGCCAATATAGGCCCAAGCTTGTATAGATGTTAGTCAGGTTTGCATACATTTTAATAACAAAATGTAATTATATATTGATAATTTATTGTCAAATTAATAATTGATTTAATATTTTGTTTAAGCATTTTTTACTCATATATTGCTAAACCACCTTTGTAAAAGTGGCAGTATGTTTTGCTATTGTTTTATTATTATTCCCCAATTGCATTGCACTTTCAAACGCGTTTAAGCCTTGACAAAAATTTCTCACTGTGGCAACTTGTAATTTAAGTTAGTTCGAACAGATTTATTTTAAATAAAATTGGTAAACTGACTTAAATGCGTTATTAGTTATTTAAAGCTATATTGTTTTCTGTGACTTTTGTCAGTATTCTAAAATGTCAGGAATATATTTAAATAACGATAAAAAGAAATAAAAATTAGAAGGACGAGGGAACAGATTTATTGATAAAAGTTTGATCTGAGTACCATAAAATAATTTTGGCTTGAAAAGGAATATATTCGCATACGAAAAAATTTTGTAAGAACTAAAATTTTTTGAATTTATAAGAAATGTCATGAAAGTTCATGCCAAAATCGGAAATTTTACTGATACATATAGGTAAGCAAATCTATATTTTTATTTTGTATAATCTATTTAAATTTTAGTAAATTAACTTATTTTGTGTCATTATGACCTATTTTTACCAGAAAAAATTTGTGCAACTACTAGTATCCAATGTAATGTTTGAAAAGATTTTTATTGGATATTAAATATATTTCTTAAAACTCTGGAAATTACAGTTTTCATATTACTAAATAATATTAATGATATTATGCAACTGTATTGAATTTTAATATAAATGTTTTTATTTTTTTATCTTGATAATTCAAAAATGATTGTTTTTGATAACTTACTATATTTATTTTGTAACTTGCCAATTGTGAAGCCATTTTAATATTATTATATTCGTATGGCTTAAGTGATTTGCTTTATCAGTTGACATATGAATTTTGTATTAACTTGTGTAATTTTGTCTTTTTTTATAGAAAAAAAGAAACTTCTAGGTTCGACTGGGGCATCTCCATAAACCTGGAAGTTTTATAATGATATGGGAAAAACAATTGGCTGTTTGTCTTGCAACAAGAATGTCTATGTTCAGGACAGTTTATCTTGCAGTTTCTTGTTGGAATCAGCTGATCAAATAGAACCTGAAGAATCAGTTTTGTTCGTACACATTTTTTACAATAATCTGCATTTTGAATACCTCAGTATTATTTAATTTTACATTGTTTACAGAATATGCTTGCTATAAAGGAAGGATAAGACAACATTACCACTATCTTTATCAAAATTTCTTAGTATAGATTAAATTTTACATGTTAAAATTTATTTTCAGACATTATAAAAGAAATATTCTTTACGCATTTATTTTATTACATAAAACATGTTTAGTACTATAATAGAATTTTTAACATTCCATTTATTGTCAAATTAATAAAAACAATCAAATTATATTAACAATGCAATTGTTTGGCAACTGATGCAAAAAAGATACAAAAAACATAAGCTTAATTATGCGTTAAAACTGAATTTTAAAATGTTTTTCTTTTTATTTTTCTGTAGATATGTTTGAACAAATAACAATAAGAAATGATGATCCAGTGAGCATTTCTTCATGTGGTCCCAGAATGACTAGAGAATTATAATTCCTTCCTAATAGAGTCAAATGTTGATTTTTTCTTTTTTATAAATCTTGGTGATAAATTTCTAATTACGTAAAAATATTAAACACATATTATCTACAGACAACCAACACGAATAATTAATAGGTTATTTCTAATGCAAATCTGAAATTTGTACAGTAAATATTTTATGGTATATTTCAAAAGTTATATATATATATATATATATATATATATATATATATATATATATATATATATATATATATATTGCACTTTCTTGCACTTTCGGACTATCGCCGGTATATGTCGACAATCACAGACAAGCTTTGGTGGAATTTGAAAAGATGATTAAAGAGCTCGAAAAGGAGATAACAGAAGGCCATTCCCGGGCTTCCCTTTTCACCACAGCATTTAATTTGTTTTTAATTTGTTTGTTGTCAGGTTTGTCCCGCGGGTTAAAAATCCTCTACACTTCCTCTACTCATCGTGATTGGTCACTCCTCCTTTCTAAGAGAGGCGATAAGTTACGTCACACATGTGACGTTTTTCACGCCTGAAATATTGAGATAAGAAAATGCAAATCTGCATTTCTCCTCTCCGGATACGGAGAGATGAAACGCATATTCAAGATTCACCATTAGTGCATTGTGGATGTCGACATTTGCCGGTGTAAGTGAGAAATGAGGATATCTAGCAAATATTTCGGACATTCACCAAGCGACTACGTGAATGTTGACATTCACCAGCGAATGTCGACATTCTCCAGATTTCGGACTTTCACGGTAACATATATATATATATATATATATATATATATATATATATATATATATATGCCGGATGATCCAAAAGTTAGGATGAACTTTAAAATTGAATAATTCGAAAACAAATCGATTTACAACGATACGGTTTGCACCAAAGGGGTGGAAAAGAAGCCGGGTTTTCTGTGGCAATGAATAAAAAAAATAGTTCCCTGATTTTACACCATGTCTGATGCAATTAGTGACGGAGTATGAAAAATGGATAATTTATAAAAATGTTCAGCATAAAATCTTGGGGTAACCTTAGTCACCCCAAAAGCTAGTTTTCATTCGAAGAAGGTAATACTCTATCTTGTGGGATAGGAAAGGAATCCTTTCCTAAGAACTTTAACCAAATAATGAATAAATTAATTCGGAAATGGGTTCCTTTCAATTAGATGAATTGAAGACAGCATCCGAACTAAAATGTCCCGAAATAGCGAATCAGAAGGACGTCGTATTTCATCAGAACAATGCCCAATTTCATGTCTTTTACAACTTGACCAAATGTGTTGGACTTTGGTTGGGATGTTTTACCCTATCCACCGTATTCTCTCGACCTCACGCACTCTGATTTTCACCTTTTCCAATAATTATAATATTGTCTTAATGGGAAAATTTTCAACTTTTTGATTGAGATAAAAACTTATTTAGACAAATTTTTTCACGAAAAATGTGAGAGGTTCTGGATCAGGACAGAATTCTCAAGTGTTTCATGAAAAATGGAGAGAGTTTTGAAACAGAATGGTATTTGTGTGATTTAATAAATAAATACCAAAATTTAAATGCACTCTGCTTCAATTTTCTTAGAAATTGAAGCGAACACTTTCTGGATAACCCAATAATAACTGTTTACAATTTAATTGCAATTTCATTTTTTCCTAGTGTTTCAATAAATATAATGCAAGGGTGAAGGAGAAAAAAAAAATAAAAAGAGGGAAGCACGATATATTCAATGATTTTTGCTAGAATTTAAAATAATGAAAGAATAAAGAATTTAAATTTTTATAGAATATTTTTTATTTGTTCCTTTATTGAAGAAACAAATAAAAAATATTCTATAAAAATTTAAAAAAAAATAATGAATTAATGAAAGTCCAAAATGAAATTTTGGGCCTTAATTAATGTGATTAATAATGCATATTAATATTTTTTATAGTTATATTTATTGTAGTTAATACATTCACAAGTCCCAGATATTTCAATAAATTTCTTTTGAATTGAATAAGTTAAAAATAGTTGAGTAACCAGGTTTCTTTTAAAATATGTGAAAATATTTTTATATCTATGAAATTATTATCTGGTTTATATGAAATACTATGAAATATCATTTAAAATATATGTAAATTTTGGGAAATATTTGAATAATTAGATTCTAAAGTTTTATAATAATTGTAAATGGCATTATTTTGAAATCGTATATACTTTAACTATTAATTTCAGATCTTGATTTTGCATTCTTCAAAACTAAAAGCAAGAGTTTTTTTTTTTTTTTTTTTTTTTTTTTTTTTTTTTTAGCTTTATAAAAATCTGGCATCATTCTAAAACAGATTTTTTTAAAAATTAAACAAGAAACTAAAATATTTAAATGTCTTCACAATTATTTGGCTCTGCTCAATTAAAACCTAGAAAAATTCTTATGTTATAGTACAATTGTAAGAATTTTATAATCAGTACGATATTTTATATTTATAGTATTATCTTGTATAAGTATGTTAACTTAAATTTAATAATTTGTTGAAATTCAAGTTTTTTTAAAAATATTAATAAATATTTAAATCATAATATTTATAAAACTTTAATGAATTCAAAATGTTAGCTTATCTTAGAAATTATGTTATTGTATATAAAGATAACTGAAAAATGTTTAAAGTGAAAATATTTATTTTAATTCTATAGATAATACATGTTTACATAGTATTTAAAAATGTTTAATTATCAAATAAATATGCATCCATTGCATCTTTAATTTCATTAACATTTGTGTTACTTTCTCCAATAACAATTAAAATTAAGATTATGTGAATCAATATTACGTGATTCTTTAGAAAGCCAAGATCGATCAATGCTGTCTTCAAAGGACTCACAGAATTATTCAAACTACATGTGGTTTGAATGACAGTTTTCATTGCTTTGTTATAACCCTTTCAGTATTCTGAAACGAGCTTTCAAACCTTCAAATGCATTTTCAACAACTCTATGACCTCTTGAAAGCCTGAAATTATTATTTAATAAGATATTTGACATTCTTGAATGGTCAATATAAGGCTAATAATAAGAATGATAATAATCGAAAGCCAGAACCTCCAATTAAACATAAAGAGATTTGTACGAATCGTTTCCACAATTTCTGTAAATTTATTGGACATCAAAAAAGAACACAATTTAGAATTTTGAAATATAAATCCATCATTTTTTTCGAACAGTAGAGCCTACATTTATATATAAGAACTTGTATGCATGGTCAAAACGAGAGCCATCAAAATTACACTGTAGAAATGCTTATAATAAGATTTAGAATATTCTTTAGGTGGCTTGACCTTTATAATAACACCATCCACAACTCCAATATATTGTGCAAAATCCCAAATTCTATTAAAGTTGTCACTGTATAGCATGGATTCGTTTTCATCTATAGGAAGATGAACAAGCTAATTGGATAAAAAGATAATTGGACAAAAATTGTACAGAATTCTTGTAAAATTTTACAAACTGATGTCTTCCCCACTCCGAATTAAGTAGAATTAATAATGGAAAATTTTATTTTAATTCAATTCACATTAACTGAGTTATAATGTTTTATGTTTTAATAAAGGAAATTCAAATAATTTTAAGCATTCATTATATTATTTAGTAATCTTTTTGTATGAACAGACATAAATTCTTTTTCAGTTATTTCATTTTAGCAAATTTTCATTATTTTTTTTAATAAATATCATATAATTTTTCATACACTTTCTTTTTATTCTATTTGTATTGTCAATGTTCATAACTTACTACGAATAACTCATATTTGTATACCTTTGTGAGAGTTTTTGAATTATTTGTTTTATAGACAGTATAAAAAAGAAACATAAACTAGAAAGTTTCATATTATTTTTATCAAGTGTCGCCACACATACAAGAACACTTTACAACATTATAGGATGAGACACGCAACAGCTGAAGCTTTTGCTTACTTCCTGTAATTAGATCCCCATTGAAAGAAAAAGCAGAGTTTGCTTGAATTTTCTTTAACCCGTCATACTAAGCCCCCCCCCACACCCACACCGTACATTTTTTCAAATGTTATGTAGATCCGAATGCTGAAATTTATCGTATATGGTGGGCTTAATATCAAAAACATAAACAAATAGTTTTTTTACGAATATCAATTCTAATAATGTGTTACTGAATAGAAGTGCTATCTATTACATATGGCTGTTATTAAGACAACATAATGTAATATTGATGAAGAAACAGAAAACTCCACAGATTCATTACTAATGCATTTAAAAAAGACGAGATTACCTCTATTGCTGGATGGTCTACAGATGGGTCCTGTGAATATATAGCAATTCAATTTTTTCTGCCGAAGTGTTTGCAATCTGTCAAGCAATAGATGAGCTACTCAATTTTAATAAAAGAAATATAATACTCATAGCAAATCTGTTCTTATAGTTCTTTTTAAATGTAATGAGAGATTTTAGAGTATTATATATTTTTCCAATGAAAAGAGTGAACATGTTATTGTTACTTATGACACTTACCGAAGCCACCCCCTCTTCCCGTCAGAGACTGTGCTAATGAAGTCAGAAAGAGCGTCTTCCGTTTTCGTAAAGAGCACCTCCCCCAACGAGGGTGGAAATATGACTTTGGCTCATAGATGGCAGCACCATCTGGGTCTTCCAATATTGAGATAGGAAGCCAGAGAAGACTCAAGCCCTGAATCCTAACACCCTTAGAGGTATTAATTTGGAATGAGGACATATTTTAAGTGTACCAATCGTCATTAGTGAACATAATGGACCTTCGGATAAGCCGAGATTCGAATTCATTGCCTTTCAATAACGAGAACGATGCCCTAACCAACCAGGCCACTGCGCCCCAAGAGTGAACATGCTTTGAGGTAATTATGGGTCATATTCCTTTATCAGTCTAAAGAGGCAGAATATTTGTTCATAAAGGTTATGAATTATTTCACATTCTTGAAAATAGTACAAAATGTTAATTTTATTTTTCCTTTTTTGAAGTTTATTTATTGTATGACAGAAATTTAAAAACGAAAAAATATTTTGAAAATTCAAAATTTAGATTTCATAAACTGACAAAGAATTTAACTATATAACCTGGGATCTAAGTCTTGTTCATGGGTAGAAGATGGGGAGAATTCATAAGATGAGAAAGTTTTACGTGCAGTTACTGCAAGATGTGAAAAGAGAGTAAATGACAAGAGAATGGATAGAGAATTTGTTTTAATCCATCATATGGTACAGAGACAAAGTTTCAACTTCATATTGCTGATTCCACAGATGAAAACATTGCATGTGATATTCTAAAATAAACTTGGAAATTACTTAGGCTGTTTAAAAGAATTAATTGATAATTTATTTTAATTTGTGGAGCAATGCAGAGGACAGCATGCAAGTCTTTCATAAAACAATTTCTGAGACACTCAAATAAATTAAAAGAACAATTTTTTTAATTCCAGAAATATTTATATATTTTTCGCTAATCAGGCGTCTCCCTCTAGTTATTTTTGATAATTTAGTTTACTTCTTCTGAATATGGGTGGACAAAAACTTTTTATCGATAATATTACAAATAATTTCTTTCTGCAACTAGAATAAAATAACTAAAGTTGATTAGTGTTTTTTTCTATAGTTGGAGTTGGTTAAATTCTGAATAAGGAAAAGAGTTTTCAAAAGCTACTCATCTGAAAACGTACAATATTGCAAGAGGTGAAACCACACTGCAACAAGATGCTTAAAAGAATTTGATTAAAAGAAACATAGAAACTTTTATCCACAGAAAAATAAGTTTCAAAAGATAAAGCAATTGTATTTCTATAGCGTTGTTATGGCAAAGTTCTTTCTGATTTTAATCTGTAACCCAACTCTGACTCTATTTTCATTTCTGGAATACAGTTTTTTAAGAACCTTAAGAAAACCGAATTCCACTCCTTTCATCGTAGGGCTTGTGCATCTAAAATTTGGAGAACTAATAATATTGATCTTCTAATAATGGAAATAAGGCTGAAATTATATCAAAGAAGGTTTGTATCCTCTTAATATGCATAGAAATTTAAATATGCTAATATTGACTTCGCAGGTAATTCAATAGTATAAAATCATAGCATATTCTAAGGACAAAATTTAGTGTTCTTATTTAAATGCAAGTTTTGATATAATTAAACACCCCTTTTCAAAATGTAAAGTCAAAATTTTTTCCTTAAGCTTTGAAGAATGTTTTCTTCAGACACCTCATATTATTGTCGGTAATGATATTTAAATACAATCATTGAGATGGATCTTCCAGCACTAATGCATATATAAGCACTTAGATGATTTTATCGACGATCCTAATTTATATGTGCTTTGAATGCATCCTCTTATTTCGACAAGAGGGACTTTATCAAATTTCACATTATATTTAAATAAATATTTTACCTTTGTTTTTCCTTTCCAGTTTCTTAATATTTATTTAAAAGCGATTACTCTCTAATAACTTGGAATCTAATATTAGGACTCCAAACTTCGCAATTTATAAATACTAAAAGATCGGATTTGTTTTACACTTCAAAAGAAATCCTCATTTGTAACCAAATGCAAAATATTATTTTTTTCTACTATTGGAAATAGAGCTCAGCTCTGTTTCATATGTTATTTTCAATTTTTAAATCTAATTTGTTTGGGGTTATGTTTTGTGAGATAAAAGATTTAATTAATACTAATAATATCTTCATAAATGGGAGCAATGAAGGTTTTATAAAAATATCAAAACAAAATTTTGCATCATATTAAAGTTAAGAAGCATTTTTTGTAGGGAAAATTATTTGATTTGCTAAATGTTTTTTATTGTTCAATGTGAACGGAAAGATGGTATAAGCTGGCATTTTAAAATCTAAGGAGGAATATTCATGTAAAGATAAAACCACTCCTCTAAGAATCACCACATAGATCAAAATAAAAATTTTAAAACCTATATCCAAAATACCAGAAAAAGTCTTTAAAATTGTCAATATTTAAAAAATACACAAAAGCAAATGATATTGAACATGATTAAGTCATTTTCTTTAAAAGTTTAATTAATTAATATGCAGCGTTTTTAAGTAGGCTGGAGTTCTATTTTATCTTTTCTCCTTAATCTGTGTTTCCCTAATCTCAGCTACTTCACAATTCTCTATCCACGTTGAAGCTTTAAACTTCCAAGAGAGATTAATATCTCATTCAAATCAAAATATTTTTTAAAGTTTTTTCCATAATCAATTAAAAGTTAGTTTATTACTTGTTCGTTGTGTTATGCATCTTGGTGGTGATATTAATAACCGAAGATTTAAGAACAAATAACAAGCTATTTATTTTCGACAACAGAATTCAAAACTAGATAAGAAATATGTTTATAATTTTATAAATATTAATGTAAGTATTTTAATATTGATACGCTGGTAATCATTAAATGTAAAACAAAATGAAAAAAGAATTATAAAAAAAAAAAAAATTAAATAAATAACCAAACTGAAACTCTTTTATAAAAGATAAATGTTGTGAAAAAAATTGAGGTGTTATACTAATTCAGATGTTAATGAGGTTTTAGATTAGTTTAACTGATTCTATTAATTGAGTCTTGATATAAATACACTTCAAATCTCTCATCTCATTATAAACAAATAATTCCAAATATTTCAATATTAATTCAAATGCAGCTGATCTTTATTCTAGTCTATAAATTATAGAATTAAATATATTAATTCAATCCTTACAGAGCGAGACTTTTATGTTGGCTAGTCTATAGATAAGTCTAACCTATAAGAACGTGCCTACTCACGTTTTTGATAGCAGATTTATCCTAATGGTGTTTATAAAATATACAGTTAAATTACGAGAAGATTAAGAAATAAACTGCATTATGCCTCTAAATTTTTTACATTGGTATGAGAATAACATGAGTTCCTCTCTGTGATTATTCTAATTAATGAAACAACTGAAAAAATTGTCAAATCAATGCGTCGTTGCTCTGAATATCAACAGAAGACTTAACAAATTTATTCAGAAAGAAAATTTCAAGATTTTTACAAATCAGAATATTTCTGCTTTCGAGAGGTACTCAAAAGTATCTATTTTGTAATTTTCA
>JAPDSC010097979.1:0-11584 GCA_026290005.1 Latrodectus geometricus | reverse complement strand
AAATTAATACATTTTGAACTAGCGTCACAAATAAACTTAATTTAATATTTTACACTTGCCTGAAATCTAGATTAAAAAGTTAACAAATTAAAAAATGATGAAAATGCAAATCATATTTTAAATTATAATTTTAATAAAAGCATTATAATAAAAACTTAATAATATAACTAAATGATGGAAATTTATTAATAATTACATCCAGTTAAATTCTCTTTCCTTCTCTTGGTATTATGTTTGTATAATGAACATAACATCAAAGAAATATTAATAATATTAACAATATCAAAGAAATTTATGGAACATATTATGACAATAATATTTAATTTGAAACAATTCTAATTTTTAATTGATATCAAAGAAAATGTATAGCTGCCTTTCAGCAAAGCATTGATTTTATTTGAATTTAAAATATTTACAAGCTAAAATATTTTAAAATAAGCACATTACTCATTACAACTCATTTACATTTTAATGATATCACATTTTTTTATTCATTTACGGATTATTTCATTAAATAATCTTTAAATCTATCCAAAATTATGAAAAGGCAAAATCTCATTGTAAATAAGAAGCTATTTGGTGATATTCTATTTATTAGAATGTTTCATAAATTTTTGAAAGTGCTTTTTTATGACATTTTAATGTATTTTACAAATTACAGGCCAATTTACTTCTAATTATCTAGATCATATCTTTTACAAAACTTTAGATTCACTT
The DNA here is from genome assembly GCA_026290005.1 of Latrodectus geometricus. NCBI lineage: Eukaryota > Metazoa > Arthropoda > Arachnida > Araneae > Theridiidae > Latrodectus > Latrodectus geometricus. The sequence goes on along the minus strand of JAPDSC010097979.1, from coordinate 10,867 downwards.
CAACGCAGTCGGATTTTGCTTATTATGCTAAGCGTAAGATTTATTCACAAGTACTGAATCCGAAATACAGTGTGGAGTACATAACAACCGAAGTGACCAACTTGAGAAATAATATGAAAATCTTAATCCTCTTAAGGCATTTTATTAATCTTAATTTGATAATAACTATTAAGGAATATTTTAGAAAATCACGAATAGTATAGTTTGAAATTACTATGCAAATTTAAATTTCATCATAAATTTAAAAAACCAAATAATGTTTGTTGGTAGACTATATAGAAACAAAAAAATTGAGTTTTAAAATAATATTTTACCCAATATTATTTAAATTTCATTATTTGCATTCTTATTTCATTTTTGATTGCAAATTGTTTGGGGTTATTTTTGTTATTTTAAGTAATTGTAAATCTTATAAATTATATGTATCAAAATAATATTCAATATTTGCATAGAAAAATTCAATTTAACTGCATTCTCTTTCTGATTGTAAACTACAAAATGTTAAAACAGTATATCCATGCTTGTTTTTATTATGATCGTAAAAAATACATTTTCGTTTTTTCATGTGTGTTATTTATTTTTTCTTTGTATTTAATATTTTTTATGTATTTAATAATAATAGATATAAGTTCAAAACAAATGCTACAACAAACATTTAATTCGTATTTTTGATGTAACAAATTTGTATCATTATAATATTAATTACTGATGATGTAGCAAACATTGTTAAGCTAACTGTATTTCTGAATGTTATAAATTTTATTTATAATTCATTCTATATGGTGTCCATATTTTTTTCTAGAATATAGATAAAAGAATATTTTCAGAAATATATTGAATTTCGTTGAAAAATAAGAATTCCAGAAAAAGATTCTTAAGACATCATTAGTAATTGGACGTTGACATTGTTCTCCTTTTTTCTGGAAAGAAAAATAATAGTTTTATCTTCTCTCAAATTGAATGCAATCCTCTTTTTAGTTCAGTAATTCCATTCTTAGTCTTTCTAATAAATACATTTTTCTTCTCCCAATTCATTAAGGATACGATCTCTTTTATTTGATTAAAAGAAAGATATGTTAGTCAGTTCAAATCACTTCATGAGAAATTCTTCAACAATTGCTTATAGATTCTTTCCGCATATTTTTGTTCGAATTTAATTAGCAATACAAAAAGGTTTATTATTTTTGAAAACAATGTCCACGAGAATAATGATAGCCTCAAACTTTTGTCACTCATATGTTCATGTTTCGAAAGATTTATTTCATTATTTTAATGATATGACATGTGGTTGACATTCAAATTTAAATATGTCTTTGACGACAACATTTGGAGTTATATTTAATTAAGATGAATATAAAATTATTTTTTTTTATTTTTACAAGAAAAATATTAACTTAAATATCAATATTATTATTTTATTATTATAATAAAAACAATGTTTACTATAATATTTATCATAAGAATTACAATAATTAATATTTATATTGAAAAGTTTTTTTTTGTTAATAAATATATAAGGTATAGTTTTAATTATAAAATTTTTATAGAAAAAAAATTTAAATTTTAATTGTTCACTTAAAAAATGTAATCAAATTACAAGATTTTTTCCAAATTACTTAAAAATCAAGAACAGATATAAAGCACATATTAAGTGTTATACGAAGAAAATATATCAATTTTGCTTTTTAAACAAATTCGCTATTCTATTTTCACCGATCACTTCGTTTTAAATTTAAAATAAATCAATATAAATTTAAGTATGTGAAAGTATGATTAATCATATGTTATTAATAAAAGTATAATAACAGATAACACTTGTATATGTTGATAGATATTAGAAATATTCTGAGCATCAAAATAGTATATTTCTATCTGTTTGTTTCTGAATAAACTCTTAAAATTATTTTCATTCAAGATTTGTTAATCTATTTAGCAGTCAGAGAAAAGAAGATTTTTGAAATAAAAATATTTAAATCATTATTTTTATTTTATGCTTGTGATATAATTTACATATTTTCACAATAAGAAAAGAAACTACTAATGTATTATTATTTTATTATTATATATTTTTGAAATTTTAATTTTACATTTGTGTATATATAAATTAAAAATTAATTTAATAAAGAAACATTATAAAAGTCTCAGTAGTTACCTTAAATTATCTTTAATAAATGTGTTATATGTATCAAAAATTGTTTTCTAAAACAACAAATCATTGAAAACTCAAACATTTTGAGCAAAATAAACTTTAAATGTTAACTAAATAATTTTTATTGTATATTCTATTATTATCCATAGTAATTTCATTTATTCAAATAGACTAACTATTACAAAATGTGTTTTTCAATAGATTATCAAAATTCCAGTTTACTGCTTATTTGATTTAAAAAAATAATAATAAATTATGTAATAAAAATGCATCAATGAATGCTTAGAATTCAACTCATTCAGGTTCTAATTTAATGAACTGGAAAATGAATCATAATAATATGCTTTTTATTAAGCAAAATTTTTATTATTCTTGGAGCTATACATTTAATGAGAAACAATAACTTATTTTTGAAAGAAACTAAATTGAAGTTTTCTTAACTAATCTTCGTTGCATTCATTTTTTAAACCTCTTTATTAATGCAGTCTTTTGCAAAATTTTAAATGAGTTTTAAAAGATATTTTTTTATCAAAAAGAAAAGCAAAATACTTTTTATAAATATTTGAAGATACATTTCAATAGATTTTTATGCCTTATTAAGCCAAATAATTACAAACTCTGACAACTACTGGTTAAATATGTATTTTATTTTAAAAGGACTTATCAATTTCTATCATTTTAAAACAATTGTTATCCGTAAATATTTTTTTAAAAAACTTGCGACTTATTGAGGATTAAGTATAACATACTAGCATGTATGGTTTTTTTAAGTAAGAAATTTGTATAATGTCAAAGTTTACTAGAAGTTTATTATTAAAAGAAATGTTTTTTTAATAAAAACAGAATCTTCAAAAACTTTTTTAGCAAAAGAAAACATTGCATTTCAATTATATTCTTCTATTACGTAAGTAAATATTATAGAATATAATAAAATATTAGTGAAAGAAGATTTAAATAGATATTCATAAAATTTTGAAAGCTTTATTTTTTCAACAAGAAACACTGTTGACAAATATATTAATTAATTCTTTAAAGGAATATAAGTTTAAGACATAAAATAAAGATGTTTATCTAAAAGGATAAATATAAAAATCTATCATAAAAATTCTAAGAGTAATAGCAAAAGTTTAATAATTCTTTCTTATTTTTTAAATAATAATCTGTAAGAGTGGATATCATTATGAATGAAACAAAATGAAGAAATTAGTAATTTGTTATTTAAAGAAAAATAGTGAGTAGTTATATAATATTTCTTGTTAAGAGAAACGTGAAGTTATTGTTTTAAGCATTAAGTTGATTTATTTTTTTTAAAATTTATTATTTAAACTTTGCATAAAACGAAAGTATTGCCAATAACATAGTTGCTGTAATATTGAAACAACTAGGCAATTCGATTACTAACGAAGGCTCACAAGTTTGAGGAATGCCTTATAGTTAATGATGTAGAAGATCATCCAGTTGAACTGGTTGGTTTCTGCTCATATCAACACTAATCTATTCCTATGAAGAAAATAAAGTACAATGAAGAAACTATTGTATTTAAGGGGTAAAGTGAATGCCCTGCTTCCTATTAAAGTCGCAGTTAATTAACGTATCTCATTTAATTAACATATCAGATCAGACTTGAATGTAGATTTGACAGATTTGAATTTCATTCCTCAAAAATATCTTCAAAATTGGCGCAATAAGTTCTGAAATTATTATTAGAATATTTACAGTTCATTCATCATAATAAATACATAAAATACCTATTTATAAAATTTTAGCACAGATATTTTTGTTTTAAAATGTTTTGATATGAAAATCATTTTTATAATTACCCACTCCAATTTTGTTCTTCATGAAATTTATGACATTGAAATATATTAATTCTTAATTTTTTTTATTAATTTTTAAATATAAAATCATATCAGTTTAGAATAGATAATATATTGTATTTTATCTAATAAAGAAAAAAACTTACTTTTATTATAACATTTAATAAAATTTTACAAAAAGATTACACAATTAAAGAGGGGAGAACGATATTTTTAAAAGTAATTTTATTGAACAGAAAAGAATAGATTAGGATTAAACATAAGATATTGGAAATCAATGCTTTTCTTGTTTGCGAAAAATATTTATTTTAATTAGCAATATAGTTTTAGTTAAAACTAATATCTACATTTTATATTTTTTTCACGTGAGAGTCACGGTTTAGTGAAGTCACGAATGTCTATAAAATTGACATTAAATCTAAAACAACAAATTTGTTAAGAAATACACATTCAATAGATATGAATTTTAGGCAATATCATATATCAATAATTCTATAAATAACAAAATAGATAGCAATTTATTGAAAAATAAATAAAATAAACACTAAATTGTGTTATAGCCATTTTATTTTATTAAATATATTACAAGCAAGCATTTTTTTCTTTTTTATTACAAGCAAGCATTTTTTTCTTTTTTAACTTATATCATACTTGAAAATGAATAATTAAAACTTCTTTCAACTTCTTAAAATATTTTTAAGGAAATTAATTAATTTTGAGATTAATTTGTGAATGTCATATTCACTTGTCTTGCAATAATTATGCTGAATGCCTAAATTTTGTATTCTTTTGTTTGATTATCCCTTTGTATTTAAGATGATAAAACTAATACGATTTCTTCAAATAATTAAAACATTAATTAAGAAATATGTTTTATTTGTATTCAATAAACTTTTAATTTTGTTGCCTTGTTTTATCTCTAATTATTTTTATAGGTATTTAGCTATGATGAATAATTTTTCAGACATTTGCTTAACTTATTGTTTAAATGTCTTTCATTGATAATTTAATTAAATTATATTAGTTGAAATTAATTTTGAAATTTCCTACTTAAAATGAATTTTAGCCTTTCACACACACACTCAGATGTAGGAATAGAAAAGTTTAATTGTTTAAAATATCAAGTGTAAAATAGCAATTATGACTTTTTTAAAAAAAAAAATCGGTATAATTCTTCTACCCCAATTCTGAAATAAATCAGAAAAATAATCTATGTGTACAATATTACAATTTCATTATACTTATGAATTATCTGTCTATACTTATATATAACTTGATTTTATATAAATATACATTATTATTGTATAACAGATATCGTTTGATAATAATTAAGTTATTTTCAAATTAAAGTTGAAGTACCGTATGAATATTAATCTAAATCCATAACTTTAAATGTTGATATTTTTAAAGAAAAATTTGAAGTGTTCAATTATAAATTATTGAAATATTTTCTGTCTGATTTATTTGATTCGGAAATACGAAAATTTCTACATTTATTCTAAAATGTTTTACTTATTGAATTATATATTTTATTACAAAATAATGAAGGTAGGTCACTCAATTTATTCTTGCTACATGTGTGATTGATATTCTTAAATGATGGTATTAATATTTTATTATAATCTATAAATTTACTGCTAAACAGGAATTTAGAATTGTAGAAAAAATTTATTTCTTCTGATTTTAATTAATTAAAAAATTAATAATCTTTTAAAAATAGTATAATTGTAAAAACTAAGTGCAATTTAAAATGTTATCCGTAGATTTACTAATAATTCTTGAGTCATTCATAAAACCCATGGAAAAATAAGCATTTTTAGATAAAAATATTTCTATCAACTAAATTACATTAATGTTATAGATATTTTTCTACTTGGAAATATTTAATGGGAATTCCTAGAAATAAATGTTTTTCGTGCTGAGAAAATTGATAACGTGTATTCCATAATAAATGGATGTCATTAACAGAAGTATGTCAATAAAATGGTCCTACTTCACATTTGACATTTACATACAGTTTTTAATAAAATTCCGCAAACATATGCTTTACCAATCATTTTCAGAGAAAGGCTCTAGATCAATTGCTGTAGACGATTATTTTGTCTTATGTTTATTTCTTTATATTCTATAGTGAATTAATATTCAAAACATATTTCTTTTGTATCACCATATTTCTCAAAAAGTATCAATAGTTTAAAACTTTTACAAAACTAACACCACAAATAATAAAGCATAAAAAATTATTTACATTTTACATATTATATGCAAATGAAAAATATTAAAATTAATAAAATAACAAAATAAGTAGTAATAAATTTCAAGAGAAGAAAATAAATAGAAAATTGTATAATGTCTATGAGTAATTTTAGAATTTAGTCGAATTTCGAAATTGTTAATTTACGATTTTGAATAATGAAAAATGGCTCATCAATGTCTCACTAATAAGTTTCAAAAATGAAATGTATATAAAATTTAAGTATGCTTTACAGGACATATTCTTAAGAAGTTTGAGAATTTCTATGATTTTTATTTCTTGATAATTAAATCTCTGATCATTAAAATCGGTTTAAATAATCTTTACCTATATTGAAAGAAAATTAATTAAATATACATAATTATTATATGATAAATCGTTTTAATACAGTTATGAGTTTTTATGAGAATATAATAATCTTTACCAGTAACCCATAATTGCAAAATTTAAAATCATTTTTCAACTTCGTTCTGAATATCAATATTGCATTTTCTTTAAGATTCAGAAAGTAATTTTTATTGTTTACTTGTTTAAAAATTTCTTATCTACTTGATGAATGCTCAAAAAATTCCTCAAAACTAATAAATTGACATCAAATAAATATAAAAATATTTCAACAGAAAGAAAAAGTGTATTACGTATGTACATTTTATTAATGTTTTAACTCGAAATATTGCTCTTGGGATATGCTTTTTAAAGAGGTAGTTGATTAAGGAGTAATTCTCATTGTCAAAATTGTAGAAAGTTGTATAGTGTATATGTGTATTATTGGAGATGGGTTATATTATTGGATGATTTCATTACATTATTGGGGATGTTTTGCATTGGTAAAGCAATGATAAATTAAAACGACGCTTTCTTTTTCTCCCTTTCGAAAGGGCTGTTGAGGAAATATTCATATGCAATATCTGTACAAATGATAACATCTGCAATTGATACAGACGAGATGTATATTACAATGGTAAGAGAGTAATGATACATAATATTCTCCAGGTTATCATTCAAATGATACAGATGTACTTATGGTGATTTCCTAGTAAGCATTAAGATTTTTTTATAAGCTTATATTCCAATAAAATTCAAATAATCAAGAACTAACTCCTTATGATACCACAATTCGTAATGATTAGTTCTATTAAAAGCTGTAACAATTATAGGACATCATATACATGTACTATACATAATTTTTTTGGTGGTTTCAAACATTTTTCAGTTTGACACTGTTAAAGTACATATTTTTCATGTATGGTACAAAAACTCTACATTTTATTTGTGTAAGTGAAATATATCAATTTTAAGCAAAAATCGTTGACACACTTCCTTACTAATTTCAAATCTGGTCTGGTTTTCTTAAAAAAATTATGTAAATAGATAATCATTTTTATTACTGTTTTTTGAGATTGCTATACAGAACTTTACAGATTAACAGAAATTCAGAATTTCAAGTAAAATAAAAAATAATGCAAACAGAAATTGTCTAACGTTACTAATACCTAACATTTTGTTAACAAGTTATATTCCATTTACTAACTGATGTATAAAGACGAGTATTATGTAAATGTTGCAGTATTTGTACATTTAAATATGCTTTAATTTACATCTAATTTCTTACAAATAAATTTCGAGAATTATTCTGTCAATGAACTAGATTTCGAAACCTTTATGGAATTAATAATTTGTATATAAAAAAATTATCAGACATTAATTATTTCCCCTTCAATTATTTTCCGCAATAATGATTTTCTTTCAGAATATATTACAGCATAGAATTGTTTTCAAAATTTATGTTTTTCTATTAGTATTACACTCTTTTACAGTCAAAGTTTTATATCATTATTATATATTTTTGTAATATGTCTGCAAGATCCGAGAGCAATTCTCTCTAATATGTCAACATAATCACACACACACAGTATTAATTAAATAAACGAACTACAAAATAACTTAAAAGGAAGTCAGAAAAATCAGCAAAAATGTCATGTAACACATTTAATAAAAATAATTCAAGAATGTATAAAAAATCAATATGATCTAAAATGTTTTAATGAAAATTTCAGTTAAAAATATGTAAACAATGATTTCAATTCCAAAATTAAATTACCTGTTAACTAAAATATATTGATTTTTTGAACTAAAATATATTTAATTTTGATTGAACCAAAATTAAATCACAAAAACCGCTAAATAATACAGTAATGAAAATTCAGTTAAATCCTTAATTGGTTGCCTTTATAAGAAAATTAATGTAATTGAATTCATATACTCTTATTTTTAATACATATTTCTTACTTCACTTCATATTTAAGTTCAAGTCACATATTTTATGAAATGAAATAAGCAAAATTATGGATATAATCATTTCAAACCCTTTGAAAAAAATGTAATTAATTAAATATTTATAGTTATAGGTTTGTTTTATATATTCTTCCAAGATATTCACAATACTATTTTATATTTAAAAGTGACAGTTTTTAATTAATGTATCAGAAGCAACGAGAAAGGTATGTATCATCAGCGATGACTGTATCAGAAACGCTTAACATATATAATATTTATACTTTCTTTCATAATTTTCCCTTATCTTTATGGTTTATACATCTTATACTGAGGGGTTAATGACATAAAGTTAATCTTATGTATTATAGTGTAAGATATGTTCTTTAGAGTAGAAGATTTCAGTTATTGTTTTTTACTGATTTTCATAATAAAGATCTATCAACGTATTATGCTGCGAAATAATATTAACATCAAATAACCAAGAATCAAAATCATATTTGTAATTATATTTATTTACAAATAAGAAAATATATTTTTAACATATTGAACAATTACTTTAGTAATTTGTCCTTTAAGCTCAAAATTCCAGATTATCTCAGAAATTACATAGATAGGTTTTTTTTTAAATTTTAGTTAAAAATAATACTAATTAATAATAATAATTTGTAATGAAAAATATGAGATTTTTGCGTAGAAAAATATAAATTTATGAAACATTTTCATAGGTTTATTTATTAGTTGTCTCAATTTATGCTTTATTTTCTAATAATATAATTCCTATGAATCAATTCAGCATTGAAGTTCTACTAAAGTTTTGGGAAAATACTGTTATAAAATATTTTTAAAATAATGCTCTTTAGCTCAACAATGAATTGTAAACTATTTACATAATTAATAACTATGACTAAAAGTTCATTTTGAAAACTATGCAGAACTTTAAGCCAAAATAGGAAATGTTATATATGTATGCAAATATATTTTAGAGTTTATGTATGTCTAGACAAGGATTTAAAGCAAATATTTCAGCAGATGGACTTAAAATGCGCACAAGCATAGCAGCTCGCAATTTTCTAAATCTCACCACTAAAAACAACTGACATTTATAGCATGTAAATATGCGTGAGAATGTTGCTAAAATTTTTCATTACTGATAAAATATCATTTTACTCTGGATATTATCTTAAACAAAAATTCCGAATTGATGATAAAAATAAATGTTTAAATGTAAGATAAAAACTATATATACTTGCTGAATGAACTAGAATAATTTACCTACTTTATTGAATAATGTAAAAAAAAAGTTTGATGTTATGGAATTCCTAGCAGGTTGATTTGACAATAGAAACTGTTGTGCAATGCTTGGTTAAGGTTGTATTCTTTTCTGCATGAGAATTACTCAAGAAGAATGCTTAAGATTACTTTTTGTCTGATAAAACTTCTACTATGATTAAAAAGCAGAATTTGAAACTTCTTACTGAGCTTTCCAATGTTTAAATTTTCCTTTTCCGGGGCACAAGCATAGCAGCTCGCAATTATTCGCGAATCATTTTTATTAATAAAAATAATGAACAGAAGCATATATATGTATCTGTATATTAATAAATTTAAAATAAAAACAATATTCAAATGCAAATACTAAAAATAGCCACAGAGAATTCTAATTATTCTGAAAATGTAAGCACAAAATATACCGTTTATTGGTTGAGATCGGTTTCTGTACTTCCATCTACAGAAATATGATTTAACCAATAGACCAATGAGAAAACAAGATATTTATTTTTTTTAACTTTGACTACTTTTCTGAAAATGTTGCATTGAAACTTTTTCAAACATAAAGTGAGAAGAAAATGTATACTACTTTTGAATTGTGATTTAAGTACAATCAGTAAAATTTGAATTATTACTCATTTGCTAATATTTAATATTTGGTCATTTAGATACCTTTCTCCAAATAACATAAATAATTCTTATATTCACATTATAGTAGAAAATTTTTCCAATATTAGTTTTATTTCACTGTTATCATACAAATGATTCCATAACAATATCCATTTTAGAAATAATAAAGTATAATCCTTTATTGCTTTTTATATTTCAAGGAAAAATATCTATTGAAATTAACATGAAATTTGCTTCACAAGATTTTTATTCTGTGATTCATATTTAAAAATGAATGCATTACGTTATTTATTTGGTAATTAGCAATTTTTTTATATTCATATTTATCAGGCAACCTATAATTGAAAGTATATATAAGGAATTAAAATAGTATGCATATGTTGTTAATATGAAAAGAGCCATTTATATCATAAATATGCATCACTTAGTAATGGATACCCTGATTGTTATATAAGTAAACTAGGTAAAATT